>JAODKN010000079.1:12257458-12270358 GCA_026774425.1 Petrocephalus zakoni
CATTGTAGAGTCTTAAAGCACTTATGTAAGTTGCTCTGGCTAAGGGCGTCTGCCAAATGCTGTAAATGTAAATGTAAATGAGTTGGGAGGGAGCAAAAATGTGGACTGTCTGGCAGAGAGCTTAGACGGAGCAGAAATGTGGACTGTCTGGCAGTGTGGACCATCCAGGGGTCCCTGAGCATCGGGGTGGGGAACACTGCCCTATAGCACGTGACTGTGTCTGCATCCCACAATGAACTGGCTTCCTGCGCACAATGCTCCTCACCCCCACCCCAGGCCTATGCTGCTTTTTATTTCCCTCCCTCCACTTCAGTTGAGCTTGCCCATAGACCGAAGTCTAAGACAGCTCTCTGGTCAGTTACTTGGTCTCTTTTAGAACCTTCTTGACTCTCTCTTCTCCTCCAAAAGTAATTCCTTTCCTGAAGCAGCTGAAGCTTCTCAAACCCATTCTTATTGCTGATGGTGCTTCTGCTGTTAATCCTCTTGGTGTGTCCCACCCTTACTTTGGATTTCCCTACGTCTCTTCTTCCGATTCAAAGCCTTCGAATCGTAAATAAAATGTTAAATGCTTCAGGAATTTGGTCTTGTCCAGTACTCCAAACACAACTCTTTGGAGTGGATGATGCAGTTTCTAAACATTCTGTAAACCAAACAATGTGGAGCCTGTTTACAAATGTGTGAGAATTGTAAGAGAGAATGGTTTTTGGATATTTTAACATCCACAGCTCCGTACATCCACACCCTTCTCAGAGCCTCAGTGTCTCCATCGCGACTGGTGGGTGATTCTCCCCCCACCCAACCCAACCCCCTAAAAAACATCTACACAGCAATATATCTGACTCAACTTTTGACTCCGAGTTCAGCTGTAGCAAACCACTCTGATTGGTGGATAACAGTGTTAATCGTTTCAGTCAGCTGTGGAGAAAATGCATTACGGGAAATATAGAAATGTGGTACATGTTTCTATCCATACTTAAATACATCATTCTTCTATCACTGCTTATTTAACACAGAGTCACTGCCAAGAAGGACATGGCACCAGGCAGGGGACACCCAAAACAAGATATCATTGTTACATATTTCCATACCAATGAAGCTATGTAACTAACACTGAGCTCACAAGGCTTTGATCAGACAGCAATATTTCTTATTGGTGACACCGGTCGTCTGGATGTTATTTTGCAGCACTGCATGGTAATGAAGTTTGGATTTCATTTAATGTTGCTTTCCCATAAACATGTGCATGTCACGATGATTTGCCCATGATGGTAAACACCGTATTATTGTTTAAGGAAGGCAATTAGGATGAACTTTGCATGTGCATCTCTTTAAACAACTTGTTCAATTGCTTTTGGTCTGTGTCAAGGAGGCACAGACACAGTCTCACCATCCTCGGGCGTCCGGGAGATTAACGTCATTATAATGTCATTTAACTAGAAGGCTAATGTCTCCGGCAAATGTATTGGAAGCGTCCGGAACGCCAGGCGAGTCCCCAGAGGAAAAACACCATCTGCTCGCCTCATGTCCCATTGCCCTCGTCGAACTCGCTACCTTCACTGCAAGCCGGGTGGTTGCCCAGGTCACTTGACAGGGTTAGGGTTAGTGTCCCAGATAACGCTATCATTCCAGACCCCGGAGAGTAAATGTGACACAGTCCACTGCATAATGCAGCTGCCAAAGGGAGTCTTGGAGAGCTGCCTTATTCCAGATAACAGTGGCTATCTGCTGGATGGATATTCTGGCAGACTAACCTGGTCACAAGAGGCCTGCAACCTTTCCCAGGATGCTAGGCCTGGAACCTATCCCAGGATGCTCAGGGCTAAAGAAAGGAGACACCCAGGATGTGATGCCAGTCTATCAGAGTACACACTCATATGCTCATGGTATGGGACACAATTTCAGCTACTCATGTGTTTCCAGACTACAAAAAGGAAACCCACAAAAACACAGGAAATTCATGCAAGCTCCACCCACACAGAGCTGCAGGTAGAAGTTGAACCTACAACCCTGGAAATATGAGGCTACTCTGCCACCCTGGGTCACCTTAATTCAAATGAAAGGTTTGTTTTAAACTAAAAGAGGGTTTTAATTTTTTTTGGGTCAGAGTACTATTAGGTCATCCTATGCATTGTAGGGGGTGCACTATGGGAGGGGGGCATTGAATGAGTTATACGTATTTTCATTCCGAAAAACCTCTAGCCTGCATATTATATTACATCCCATAAAGCAGATAAACAGTGCTAGCTCTGTGCCTCCTTGGCACGGGATGGGGCCCCCTTGACCAAAAGCTATCATCTCAGCCACTTAGATGACATTGTGAGCTGCCATTATCAGCCAGTCACATTTCCATGGTAATCACCAGATTAAGGTTCTGTAATGAAAGTCAGCTGGCCCGAAGTGAACTAACATCACTCGCGCAGTCTTCCCAGAGGCCTTTGTTTGAGGTGTGGTCTCTAAGAGGCAGGGCTGGGAGTGAGCTGGAGCACTTAGCTTGGCCCAAAGCCAGTCATCCTGTTTATATTCCGTCAGGTCTCCGGAGGACTCCCATCACGAGCTTCATGAAGGTCCATCGCTCTGATAAAGACACTCGTACCCCTTATGCAGCCTCCTGCTGCCCTGGTTTTTCTGCTTGTCCCAGTGATGGCCAGTGTGACCGCATATCCACACCATGTGCATCTATGACTAAGTCAGTATAAGAACGATAGGGGAAGTGCTTCTGGTAGTCTTTGCTAGTAAAGCTGACTTGAAGCTTCTGGAAACCACATTCATCCGATTGCAGACATTTGTTCCCCCACACCAGTCCTACCATAATTTAATTTAGAAAACAAAAAAAAAATACTTCCCTTATTATTGTCGTTACATGGGTGTAACCTTTGACTGGGCTTCTGGCTTCCCCGATATGTCACCAGTAGCAACTTCAGAATGACAGAATCCCGCTAAAGTTCCGGAACCTGGTTTCTGATTTTCTGAAGTAATGGACCGTCTCAACTGGGAGCTTTGTAACTCCTGACCAGTTTTGTGCGCTGCTGTCAAACCGCACAACAAGAGCGGTGACTTTTGAGCTGACTAATCATGGGAGTTACAAAAAAATCTTTTGCTTAAAGTTTACATGTAATTTCATACGAAACTATGCTGCTACCCCAAAACAATGGAGGATGAGTAAGTGCATTCATTAGTCGTTGGGGAGAAGATTGGCCAGAAGATTGACCGTTATTCTGCTAATAACCAAGTTTCACCGCCGGTACCCATAGTTGACAGATGTATGATAGTTATTGATTGAATTTTCCATCGGAGAATTAATGAAACACAAGCAAAAAGGGTATTCGTTGATGCATTAAATGTAATTGCGATAGAAAAATAATTCCATTTGCTCATTTATTGCTCCACTACGCCTGTCTGTTTTCCCCTCACTTTGCGTAACTTCTGAATCAGCGGCCATGCTTGTGGTCACCCAGTCAGCAAAGTTTGGTGCAGGCAGGTGGTGTAGTGCTTAGGGATGCTACTGTGTAATCGAGAAAATGCCAGTCCGTGTCCCCGACCCACAAGTACCGCTGCGGTGCCCTGAGCAAGGTACCGGGGCTCACGTAGCTGCCCCCTGCTGTGTCACATTGTCACATGGGTTACAAGCAGAGGACACGTTTCATTGTTGTGTGCTGTGGTGTGTCAACAATGATAATTAATTGCCTTCACTGTTTGTTGCTATAAGCCCCACCCAGTAGTTTGTGGTTTAGCGAAAAGTGCCCTCTGGAGTAGAGACTCAAAACAAGGTTCAGGAACTACCTTCTAAAAACTAGAGTGAGAACAGTGGGAATGCAGTAGATGTTCCTGGTTTCTGAAAAAGATTCCTGTGGTTGTGAAGCTTTTTATATTTAGCTGACACTACTCTGCTTGACCGACCTCTATAAAGCTGGAGGGGTTTCTGAGGTCCTTTGGCTCAAGCGGAGGGCTTAGTAGTAGGCTAGCTAAGGTCCTGCAGGTACTTAAAAAGTATGAGGTCCATGTTGTGGACCACAGCTGTACACAATGGCTCAGCTGTCACCCTCTCTGTGCGTCACACAGCCCCCGAGATCTGCCTCCACGCAGCACTGTCCTTTTCTTAATCGTTCCCAGACTGAAGCGGTCCAGTCCCACCCTCTGGAAACGGCCGTCAAACTGCCTCTACCAGGGGTTCCGTGGGCTCTCACAGTCTTATAGCAAAACCGGTAGCATCAGGACTCTGAAGACTTGCACCTTCGTCTGCTTGCAAAGATATGAGGAGCACCACACACACCTCTCCAGTGACATCATAACCCCCCACGCTCTCCCAATCCATCTACTGACTTCATAGGAAGAGTCACCAGAGACATGAATGTCGCTGCTGAGGGACGTGAACCTCTCAACACCATCGTCGCTCTCCCCACAGTCAGACACACTGCTGATGGCTGTGCCCAAGAGCTCATTAAAGGCCTGGATCTCATACGAGACGAAGAGAGATCTGAGTCAATGTACTGCTTCCTTAAATAACTCACGGATATACACTGCATATCCACGCTTACTCACGCCCGCCCTGCTCAGAAGAGCATGGTATTCTCATTTCAATTTGCAGACTTTATTTGAACCTTCATTAACGTGGTGTTTCTTTTAGGGTGCTTTTTTGGTGGCCCTATAGGTGGCTCTGTTTCCCAGGTTTTTGGTGTCTGCTCTTGCCTCCTGCTTTGTTGTGTGTTCAGCATGTTCTGTCCTTGATTGCCCGGGTTTACTGCCAAAAACGTGCAGTCATTTGAATTTGTGTCTCGGGATTTATCATAGAGTGTGTGTATGTGTGTCCTGCAATGGAACGGCATCCTGTCCAAGGTTTTCCACCTTATGCTTGGTCAGCTTGACCTTGTACTGGATAAGCAATGATAGAGGATGTGTTCATTTATATATATCTATTTATAGTACTGTGCAAATGTCTTGGGCAGTCAAAGAATGATGTTTAAAAGATATTCATGTTGGTGTTAAACTACGACGACTATCAAATATCTCATTATGCAACAAATTGAAGTTAAGTTCGGGAACTTAATTAATGAATTAATTGAGCTGGTGGTGAAATTTACCAAACACATGGAATGGCAGGGGTGCCCCACAAGGAGAGGTTTGGGAACAGAAGCAGTGTTCATCTAGCCACACAACAAGATATCAGTGACTGACTGGAGAGTGGAAGAACTTTTTGTTTTTTGTCGATTACTATTGGTTTGCACATGTTTTAATGTAAAATTGTTTTTTTTTTTAGCAGATATTCATTTACTTATAATTTGCACAGCACTGTATAGGTTTATTGTTTAGTACATGGACATGGAATTAGATGATGTCCTGCTAAAATAAAACAAGCAGTAGATGTGGATGTCTGGGTTATCGCTGCTGCAATGCATGATGGGTAATAACCGAAAAGAGGAAACTTTCATCTGATCAGTCTTTGCCTATATTGACCAGTGTCTTACCCTGGAAAAGTACTGTGTTTCCTCAGAAAGTCAGCTGCCTCTAATATTAGAATGTTTAACCCGACAGTGACCGTAAGTGAAATCTGAAGTCTGATCTGACACGGGGTAGCCTTCCACGGGCTTCCGATTTCTGTGTGAACGCCGCCCCACATGACGCGTCTCTGCGGTTATGGTTTCCACACATCCGAATAAGTGAGTCACTCGTCTGCAGAGCAACGATTTACTGTATTTGTGGGATGTGCCCTGTTTACACACCACTGAGACGCGGTACCAGGGAGAGAGGAGGGTAATGGCACATTCCAGTGTCACACAGAGACACCGCTCGCACGCCGCCTTTACTTTCATTTTGATCCATCTCTATCTCGGAGATGTCAAAAACATCCTGTCCGTCCCCAAAAAGGGAGTGACTGTGTTTCCTCCCCTGTGCAGCCTGATGGCAGGAACGGGCTCTGTTTATGGAGGGATGTTCCAGAATTGTGCAGCAAATCACTTCCCGGACACAGTTATGTGCATCTCTTTGCTCGGCCTTCATGGTTTCCTTTTCCAGCATCCCTCCAGTTGTCCCAGGGCATCCAGTTTTGGCTTTTCCAGCTCAATCTGACAGCAGCTACTCCTTATAGCTTGCTCTGTGAATCGCGTGCCAGGAAAGACTAGCTGGAATCCGAGAGCAGAGGTGAGCCTCCACCCAGATGGGTCTCAAGTTCCATCCGAATTACGTCCAGCTCACTCCCCCTCCCCAGAGAACTGGCACCTCCTCCGCCTATGAAACACTGATTGTCTCCAAATGTTGGTTCTGGTTCTTTCACTCATTATAGTACCTTGACACTACATGGATGTGAGCACTTTAAACCTGGGTGGCGTCTCAGAGACACTAAGGTATTTTATTTTATTTTGCTGACAGTGGTGTGCACAAGCAGTGCGACGCAGAAATTTATTTTTTTTTCTTTTCTCGAGTTGAGAGGCTATATTTCAGCAGCATTTGCCACAGTCAATCACAAGACTCTCCCATCTATCCTTAGGAGTCTTGGAATTTGTGACACACAGGCCACTCAGATACTTGTTCAATCCCTCATCATCTCACACCTCGACTACTGTAGCTCGCTCCCGCTCGGTTTGCCACTGAGTGCCATTTGTCTTCTCCAACTGATTTAGAATGCGGCTGCTCCACTCGGTTTCCACCTTCCTAAGTTCTCGCACGCCGCTCCATTGTTACGGTCCCTCCACTGGCTTCCTGTAGCTGTTCGCATCAGATTCAAAACACTGATGCTCTCCTACAAAGCCAAAAATGGTCCAGCCCTCCTACCTAAAAGACCTCATCACACCCCACACTGCACCACGATCTCTCCGACCCCCCAGCACTGCTCAACTGGTCCCACCATCTCTCAAGGCACAAAGAAGACATGCATCTAGGCCCTTCGCTGTTCTGCCACCTAATTGGTGGAATGAACTCCCCCTGGATGTCTGAACAGCTGAGTGATTGGTTGTCTTCAAACAACGACTAAAGACCTACCTCTTTCAGAAGAACTTGTATTAGCACTTCTGGTATTAAACTCATAAAAAAAAACCTGTATTTTCCCAACAGAGTGTTAGACAGATGGCATTCTTAGCCTGGGTTTTATTGAGCCAGTATTGGAAAGTATTCACTAATGGAGTCTTTAAACGCATATGTAAGTTGCCCTGGCGTTTGCCAAATGCTGTAAATGTAAATGTTATCACGTGCGGTGATATTGCTGGATCCACAAACCGTTAAAGGATCTCACTCATCTCGACTAAGGGTTAAAAAGCCACATGGTCCCTGTGCCTGTCGGATTTACACTTGTGTCTTGGGCCGCACTAAAGACAAATGTGAATGACCCACCAAAATGAATTATGATCGGATCATTCAAACCACTTGCCAGGGTTGTCTGGGAAGCATTTGACTTGAGGTGTCAAGATTACTCGACAGAACTCGATCACTCGATTATTAAAAAGCTTCGATTAAATTTCCCTAATTAATTACTTGCTAATATGGCAGGAGGCATAGAGGATATGGGTCCAAATAAAGAGAGAAAGCATCATTTTTGTGGACACACTTTGCATTAAAAGTGAATAAAAATGCAGTCGTTTGCCCATATTGCAAAGCATAACTTGAATATCACCCCTGCAAGATTGCAATGCAAATACATCTTAAAAGTACTGTAGACATTCAGGTGTGAAGGGCTCACCCAGGAAAGTGAGGTTAACCATAACAGGTTTGTGCTACTTAGCTTCTGGGAGGAGCCTAGCCTGGCTTCAGCATCACTTTTGACTTAAATTATTCTGATTAAATTTACTTTCTATGATACCTGTATGTAAAAAAATAATAGCTGAAAATGAAGGCTGGCCCCCTCACTTAGCCATATCATTTTACATAGGCCTATGTATAACCAATCAATATTATTAATTTTTTTGCAATCGTATTGTGTGTTAGGACTGAACTATACCGGAAAATACTTCAGGTTTTTGCACTATTTAGGATGTCTAGGAGTTGAAAATGAACTATATAGCCAAATAGAACTACCTACGAAAAGAGTCTGCTGAAAGAGTTGGTGCTAAAGATTTTGGGCCCCATGAAAGCATATTATATTGGGCCCCCAATCCAAATCAATCGGATTATGTTCACAATTTTTTAGGACCAAAGTCACTCTGGGGCCCTTAGAATCATCCTAACTTTCCCCCACGGCACCCATGAGTAGAAGTAATGTAGGCAGTAAAGCATTCTGAACACAAGTGGTCAGCTGGACACCTTGGAAATGCATGACACACGCGTAAACCGTGATGTCACTCAGCCATCCCCTTGTGATCCGATTGCCCAAGACACATTTTAAAATTAAGAGTGAACATGGCCCCCGTTTCCTGTGTCTGTCCCTGCTGCTGTCCACGTTCTCCATATCTGTCCCTGCCACTGTCCACATTTCCCATGTCAGTCTCTGCTGCTGTCTACATTCCCTGTATCTGTCCCCACCACTGTCCACGTTCCCCATGTCTGACCCCACTGCTGTCCACTCACTGCCTATTCTTTCATTCGTCGATTTGGAGTGTAAGCCTGCAGGAGGAACATAAACCTCTCAATTTATATAAGAAAACAAGAATGTAAACAGATATAAGAATGTAAACAATATATACGAATGTAAAAAGAAATTAAATCAAGGTATATAAAAGGTGGTGAATAATGTTCATAGGTCAAGGTGTGTAGAGGTAGGCAGAGTGCTAGAAGCACCAGTAGAAGCTTCATCTGCTCTGCCTTAAATGGAGAAGGTGCTGGTGTCCTCAGAGGTATTGTGGGAATTCAGAGAGATCTCGACAGGTGCAGGTCCCTGCTCCTGCTGCCTTCTCCTTCTGCGTTGGCCGAAGCCCTTGACGAACCGCAGGAGGTGCTGGCTGAAGGAAGCTCCGACAAAGGCGTAGAGCACAGGGTTCAGGCAGCTATGCGTCAGAGCCAGAGCCTCAGTTACCTGCATGGCTCGATCCAGCCTCTTGCTCATCTCACAGTGGACCACCAGGGAGTAGATCACGTCCATGGCTCGGCAGAACTTGACGGCGTTGTATGGCAGCTGGGTGATGATGAAGGCCCCCACTACTGCCAGGAGCACCTTGAAGGCCCTCCACTTCTTCCCCAAGCGTGCCTCTGGAGTCCTAAGCAGGGCCATGCCCACCCGGGTATAGCAGAACAGCATGACTAGGAAGGGCACTAGAAAGCTGAAGAGGACTTCCAGAACCTCCAAGGCGGCTTTGGTGGGCTGGGCCATGCTTGGTGGGTAGACAGGCATGCAAACCTTTCTGCTGGTGGTATGTCGGACTGTGCAGAGGGTTATGTCTGGGATGCCCAGGACGAATGCCAGGGCCCACACCCCCAAGCAGACTCTAAGGTAGCTCCGTCGTTGAAGGGTGCGGCCCGACCTGCTGTGGAAGATGGCCAGGTAGCGGTCCACACTGATGCAGGCCAGAAAGAGCATGCCGCAGCTGAAGTTGGTGATATAGAGGGAGGAGGCGATTTTGCACATGGCCACACCCAGCTCCCAGCCGACCACTGCGTTGGCTGCCCAGAAGGGCAGCGTGAACAGTAGCAGGAGATCAGCCACCGCCAGGTTCAGGATGAACACGTCTGTCATGGTCTTCAGCTTCTTGTGGTAGGCGTAGATGGCCACCACCGCCACGTTTCCTGCCAGCCCGACCACCAGCGCTAGGGAGTAGATGACGGGCAGGAAGGCTCTGGCGAAGGAGCGCACGTCCTCCTTCTCACACACCGTGTGATAGTCCTCGTAACTGTAATTGTAGCTGTCGTTTTCATGGTCATAGTACTCAAATTCCACCATGGTGATCCTATGGCTTAAAGAGAAACAGGAAGTATGAGCTGGGAAATCTACACTGCACAGGTTCTTATATAACAGCAATCCTGCTTAAGCTCTGATGTGAGCGATCCATAAGGATCAGGTATCCATGACAACAGCATCCTCTTAGTTACAAATAATGCTGTGTTTCCTGCCGCGAGAAGATTTATTTGGTGTTATCACGGCATATTGACGACGGACATGAATAACTCAGGCAATTATGATTGATGATTGAATTAATGTTACATTTATACATAGTGCTTTTCAAGATACCCAAAGTGTGTCACAGAACTAATGGGGAGCCGCTTCAACCACCACCACCCTGTAGCATGATGCAGTGAATATATGTTATAGTTGAATTAATACCAGTACTTGTTTACAATCTCCAAGGGGCACAGTACTTACATCCTGTCTTCCCATCCTTCTGAAGAGATTGTAACACACTGCACGGTGGCAGCACCGCAAACCAGATGGGAGGAAATTGCACGCATTGCTAAAATTCGCGGACACCAGACGTACATACCCCAGGGCGTGATCCCAGATTTCAGCGCTGGAGATCAGATTCTACCAAGTAGCATTTAGTTAGAATAGTTAAAAGCCCTTGATAAGACTAATGTTTATCCCACTTTCTTTCATCTCTTATTTCAGCGCGGGATACAGAAAGAAAACAAGCTGATGCATTTCCAGGGAGGACGACTTAATTGTCCCGTTACTGCTACTTGTGTCCCAGAAAATCACACGTGCTTGTGACATGATCCACCGTAGGAAGCATCAGGTGTCCCGACAATGAACTACGTAATATTATGAAACACAGAAAAATGCAGAGTATACTATTTAGAGGTTTGTAGTGGCTGGGTCTGGTCCTGCTTATCACGGACTAACCTCTGGGCAACTGTAATTTAATCGGGCACGCCTAATATTTCCCAATCACAATTTAGCCTATACGTTAGTATCGACAGTAATCAGACGGTTTTACTGGCACTTTCGCAGGCGGCCATTGGAAACAGCCAGATTTTGGTGGCAAGTAGCCGACACTTTATTATTAACTGCGCCACACGCTGCCGTCCGCGCGCTGTGTTCCCAGATTAGGGGATCACGCTAACTGCATGGGACTTTTACTGTAATTCCACATCATTTATATGATGATTACCGAAAAACAGTAAGGGGGTAATTCGGTAATTCAGGGTGTATTCAGTGCCCGAAAATGAAAGAAAAAAGACACATTGCGCCTATTTTCATTTGGTAATATTGGAAATAATATTACAAAAATATAGAAATTCCGCGAATGGTGTACATTTTTACTCAAGGGATAATTAGGCTACTTTTCTCTTCAAATTTGGAATCAGGACTCGGAAATTCCTCGGGGACCGAGAAATGACTGTAATGTACATGAGCATCCCTCTACCTTATGCCAGATTTTTATTACCAATCGAAATGCAGCCGTTATATAGCAATCCAGACATATCAGGAAAGCACCGTAATATACAAGTTTGGCATTCCGTCGTGGCGGTCGGATTATATTCTGGGCTACGTAGCAAACCTGTTCCCATACTGTTTAAACTCATTTGCAGAAACAACATGAGGTCGTTATAATAAAACCGATTACTTTATAAACATAATCTCGCTCTTACACTACGTCGACCAGTAACTAAAAATACATACATAAATAGAGTCACCTTAAACTTAATTGTTTAAAAGCCAGTGCTAATCATTGCGGTAAACTGTACATTACCTCCAGTTACTCCGCGAAGTAATGCGCCGTTTTCCCCTAGTCGCCCGGTATTAAATTAAAATGTTCCTTTCAATAAAAAGCAGCAGCGCCTCATGCATAGCGCAAAATTAATCGGAGGATTGCCTGGTGGGCTGCAGGGATTTTGTCGCGCTGGCAAGGATCAAGTTACATCGATCAGCCCGAATTCAGACGACATTCGCAGGCAAGGATTCAGCGCAGGTTCATTATATAGGCTACTGATTTTGGGGCGGGGGTAGGGTACTCTGGTGTTCTGACGAATTGTGCTGCCTTGTCGAAACATGCTGCCGTAGCGCGAACCAACGGTTACGATCAGAATATCGATCAGTGCTATCTTATCGAGCAATTATGCTACCATCGTTAAAAGACCGGCAAAAAACTTTCATTTTAATCACGTGGTGCCTATAAACGAGAGCACGCCCGCAGGTGCATCGGGCATCACACACCGTAGTGTTATTACTAACTTTTACTACATTGAATCCGAAGCAAACTCGCAGTATATGAGATGGGTCTTAGCCCACGTGGGCTATTGAACTCTGGGTTCTGATTCATACAATATCAACAAAACCTGGGGCGTGTTAAACAAACCAAGACTGGGGTAAACATATTCACGTTGCCCTTAATACATAAAAGACCACTGGAAAATAAACAGCGATCAGTCAGACTGATGTTACTGTGTCTTGAGATCGTTTACGTGCCGTATCCATCCTCATCAAGTGCTTTGCGTGTATTCTGTTGAATGCCTGCTTTTCCCTTTCAGCTACAAGGTTTATTTGCAGCTCCGGAATATGCCCCCACTGACTGCATGGTTTTAACCATAGTCCAGTTTGGCAGGTTTGATGAGAATCGGAAAGTTAATTGGGAGGGAAATCGGCAGTCTCTCAGGCACCTGATTTGTAGTATGTTTTAATGCTTCGAGACAGCTTAGTCATTTTTGTGGTCTGCTTTCCAAATAACATATGCTTGAAGGCTTTGCAATGAACCACAAGTCGTTTCTACAGTTTGCTTAGGCCCTACTGTTTCTTTTATGGCTAAGCACAAAACTGCATAAAATAAGTGCAGTTTAAGGTGTTTGAGTATGTATGTGAGAACAATTATTATATTGTGGGAACCAGATTTCCACAGAAGATGATAAAGACCTATAACTTTTTTCTTTGTGGGGACATTTTTTTTTGGTTCCCACCAGGCCTAGCTCTCGGTAACAGAGTGGGCCTGCTTACAGTATATAATCACAGATCCTTGTGGGGACCGGGCCCACCCAATCACAAGGCCCACCCAGCCTCAACATTAGTTTTTTTTCTATATATGTAATTGCCCCCCCCCCCAGAAATTAGTGATT
>JAODKN010000079.1:12436969-12450609 GCA_026774425.1 Petrocephalus zakoni
CATGAAAGTACAAATACCCCAAAAATGTACTTAATTACAGTAACGTGAGTAGTTGTAATTCGTTACCTCCACCACTGGCTAAGATAGATATGCGGAATACAATTCAGTTGGGTTTCCTGGTAAATTTTCAAGTATGTCAATTTGATTTCCTTGACTTCTATGGCAATTTAGCAGAGGACTCCAAATGACACAATAAATGATATTGGATCTATGTATCTTAGAATGCGCAGGCATGATGCTGAGCATTATGTTTATACATTCATTCTTATGAAGGAATTCAAGGATAGTCTAGATAGATAGATAGATGAGGCTGGGATAAGGATCAGCACCTCCAAGTCTGAGGTCATGGTCCTCAATCAGAAAGGGGTGGATTGCCCCTTCCTGGTCCGGGAGGAGTTGCTGCCTCAAGTGGAAGAGTTTACGTATCTCTGGGCTTTGTTCACAAGTGAGGGAAGAATGGAGCGTGAGATGGACAGACGGATTGGTGCAGCAGAAATGCAGATGCTGTACTATTCTGTCATGGTAAAGAGAGAGCTGAGCCAGAAAGCAAAGAGAATCAATGTACAGGTCGATCTACATTCCTACCATCACCTGTGGTCATGAGCTTTGGGTAGTGACCGACGCATGAGATTGCAGCTAAAAGGGGCAGAAATGAGTTTCTTCTGCAGGGTATCGGCACTCAGCCTTAGAGTTAGGGTGAAGTGCTCAGACATTTGGGAGCAGCTCAAAGTAGAGCCAAGTTCCTCTGCATGGCAAGGAGCCAGCTGAGGTGGTTCGTGCATCTATCTAGGATGTCTCCTGGACGGATCCCTGGGGAAGTGTCCAACTGGGAGGGGGTCCCGGGGCAGACCCAGGGCACGCTGGAGGGACTACGTATCTCAGCTGGCCTGGGAACACCTTGGTATTCCCCTGGTGGAGCTGGAGGAGGTGGCTGGTAAGAGGGAGGTCAGGGCATCCCTGCTTAGATGCAACCCCCGTGACCCAATCCCCAGTTACGTGGCAGATAATGGATTGATGAATGGATGGATGGATAGATAACAACAGATACATAGATAGAGGACAGTTCCTCAGCAGCTCTTGTTGCTGACTGCTGAAGCCCAAGAGGACCGGTACTTGATGCTTCCTTCGTTGAGTTGTGCTTCTTGTCAGCAGAGTGCCGCAATAGGGTGAGACACCTGACTGAGGCGTTGCCCGTGCTGTTTGCTGACAGGAGCAGAGCCTTTCAGGGAACAGATCTGACTAACAACTGGCGGCTAAGAGTCTGCGTGGTGACTGATGCTTCTCCAAAGGGAACGCTTTTGTTTCATAGGACCCCCGGGGGGGGGGGGGCGGTGGCGGCAGTTGTGGAACTAGCTGAACGGAATTGTTTGGGTAGAGCTAATGTGCTAAATGCTAGCAACTTAAACAAAGGAGTCGGGAAGTTGGTGCTGGTGTGTGGAAGGGCGATACTGTCAGCAGCTGAGAGAAAGACCTGCTCCCTGTGCCACATAGCTAGCGTGTGATTGGAAGATGTGTCCAAGCATGCAAGGTCACTTAGGGGTCACATAAACAGCTTTCCACTTTCGTTTAATGAAGTCATTAAAAACACACACAGAAAAGGCTGGACTGTAAAAGGAAACAGGGAGTATGAATGGATCAGCACTTTCCACCATGTGATCTGTTGCCAGGCCCGACCCAGCCAATCACAAGCTTGCCCCACCCTGCCAAAAAGTTAGCCCACTTGCTCCACTATGGGAAAAATGAAACAGTTAAACTTATTAAATCTGCTTCACAGATCGATCCATCAAGCGTTAGCCTACATTGACAATCCTGTGGCTCTCTTAATAATTGAAAACTGGAGCCACGTCTGTCTGTCACATGAAATCTGTACGCTGTTTTCCTCCAATCAGGTTGTAGCTTCAAAGAAAAGTTACATCATCGCATTTTTTGTTCAGCCACAAACAGGAATGAGGTGATGTGTGAACCCCCCAATATTTAATTTGGCTTCGATCATGCCCCCCTAATAAATAGACTTTTGCATTTAAATTATTAAGCCATGCCCCCCCCCCATATCCTTCGCCCCTACGCAAACAGCATATCCTAAACAAAACAAACCCAGCAAATACAAAAAAAACGAAGAGGAACCATCACCCAGACTGTCAACCACAAGTTCGCTCTGTACTCAAAATATGTCCACCCCCGCCCTCTCTGGGATCAGAACATACGACCCGTGTTGAACATTTTCAGCTTGGTGACGTAGTTGAAGTATATAAAGGTCAAAGTCACCAGAAGGTTCTTCACCAGGTAGAGCACCGGGGTGAGCAGTCCGAAGGTGGCGATGAGGCTGACCCGCAGGACAAGGGAGGGCAGGTCCTGCAGCCAGACGCCCATGGCAGACAGGCAGGGGCTCTGCGGAGCAGCCACCGCACGTAAGAACGACAGGTAGCTGATGATGTAGATGGGGAAGACCCAGCCAGACAGGTAGATGGGGGGTAGGGCCGCCACCCTCATCATCTCGGCAGAGTCCAGCCAGAAGAGAAAGCCGTAGGCGATAAGCTCGGCGCGTGTGTCTGCTGCGCACAGCCACCCCAGAGGTCCGTCCCAGCAGGCCTCGCTGGCAGCCATGGAGTTCAGCCTCCCGGAGCCTAGACTGCGGGCAGCCATCCACCCATTGACTCCAGGTCCACCTCCAGCCCAGCTCCTCTCGCCAGGGGTGCTGAGCTGGCCCGTCACTGTGGAAACCTGTTCCAGGTGCGCCAGCGTGGGGCCGAGGAAACACTCGTCCATCAGGTAATCATCTATGCGACAAGAAGCAAAGGCTGTCAGCGCTGAACAGTGGCGGACATTTCAGGTCCCGAAAGTAAAAATCCAGACCAGGATTTTGTTTCAACCAACCAGCTAATTACTATGTGACTGGCATTCCTTATGCTCAACTAATAGGTCGAAATAAAATCTGTTTTGTTTTTTCAGACTGATTTTTGGTATGGCTTCAACAAATCACTAACTTTGCAATAATTTCTGACACCAGAAATAGCTTTAAAATCCTAAACGTTTACTGAATGTTACAGTAAGAGTATATTTTGTTTTTTTTTTTCTTTCTTTAATATTGTAACAAAATATTGGTCTGGATTTTTACTTTCTGGACCTGAAATGTCCGCCTCTGGCGCTGAACGATCAAACTTCCTGTTTAAACATCTTGGAAGGCAAACTAAATTTAAATTACACAATATTTCAGCTCTGGGCTTGCAGACTTGCGTACAGAAACCAGTCACAGTGTCCGGAAGCAGCAACTCTTTGGAAGGAAATTGTTCGTAAGTTCTTTTTCATGAAGGGTACAGTAAGGCAAGTCTGTTTACTTATTATTACACTACAGACTCATCTCCCCGATGTTTGTGCAATCTCGATTGTTTAGCACAGATGCATGAGTAAAACGGAGAGTGACAGCGTCTGGCGACAGTACCCCTTTGTTAAGTGTACACAGCACAAAATGTGTTTTGGTGTCACAGGCTAAATGACAGGGCAGCTGCAGTGAGCAGAAGGCACGTGACCCACTGGACAGAAGAGGAACCCTGACACCGAGCCAAAGGCTTTGACACATTGAGCAATTTACTATTTGTTCTGAAAATGCCAACGGGGCAGAGGGGCGTCCAGCCGAGTCAGGAGCGGGCTGCGGAGGGACGGGGGTGGGACTCACCTGGCCCCGTGAGCCGGCACGGCCGAATCCTCTCCACGATATCGACGGCGATCATGGACAGCAGGACCAGGGACACGGGGAGCTCACAAAAGCTGTCGTACGTTTTGTTACAATGAACCTGCACCTGTTAAGAGTTTGAAGAAAAGAAATTGATTTGTATTTTTTATTGATTGGGCCGGGACGGCTGTGCTGTGGTTAGCTGAGAGGCCTCACACCTCCTGAGATCAGGGCTTCTGTCCCGTCCCAGCTCTACTTGTGTGGACTTATCCTGTACAGTTCTGCGGTCTCCAAAAACATGCAAAGGTGAATCGGAGTTGCTGAAACATCTGTAGGTGTTGCTGTGTGTGTGAATCGTGTGTGTGAACCCTGAGATGGGATGGCACTCCATCCAGCCTTGCACCCTTCCGGGATCGGCTCCGGGCCCCAGCGACCCTGAATAGGACAAGCGGGTGTGTAAAGTGCCTGGATATTTATTAAGACCCAGAATCACCTATAATGTTACATACAGTAATAAAGTGACACGAGGAGATGATCATCCCACCAATCGCTTATTTTTGCAGGTGATCCTGACTGAAAGCCTGTGCAGGTGCATGGCAGGTGCATGGCAGGTGCAGAGATGCAGAGGGATCCCCCCACCCTCACCACTGGATGTTCACTCCCTCATGTCATCTCATAGATGTTAGATTGACCAAAATAATTTTGTTGTGAATTGGGGAAAAATCAATTAGAGCTGTATAATCTGTTAAAAATAGAGACACATCCAGGACATGGAATTTTTTCATCAGTGCCCATAATGCACCTCTGCAACTTGAAGCCCTTCAGGACTTCTTACAGGTCTTATACTGTGGGTGTATCACATTGGTTCTCTGAAGGGGTCTGAGAAATAGGGGCCATGATGTCTTTAATCACCTATGGACAGAAAAGATGTGGATACCACACCTCCGTCTCCCCACCTGTGACTCCCAGCCCCCCCAGATTCAGTCTGGGGCCGACACTGCAAGCATATGAATGAGATGGTTGTGAACTGTGTGGAATTTGTGCTCAGCATCTCTGGCAGGAAAAGAACCACTCGGCTGATTGTTTTGCACAGGAAGGTTTCTGTGCCAAGCGCAGCTCCGGGCCTACATCTGCTGGCCACCCTTCCCCACTTTCCATTGCCACTCTGACCTGGCACGCACAGTAAAATGCTCCCTTGAGCTCCGGCTAGTTGGGTCACACGGTCAAACGGCTAAACGAGTCACAAGAGCTGCTGGAGAGCTCCGGTACAGACGAGATTTTACCCGGGCGGTTGTGCCTGCGATTGAGCAAAGGGTGTTGAGCCATAGTCTGGGAGGTGTTGCCGGGCGACGCCTGGCTCATGTCACCCACGGCGGTTTTCTGAATGACTGACTCACCCATTTCGAATGGAAGCTGAAGCCAGTGTCCGCTTTGCGTAAACGGACAGAACGGCACGCGATGCTGGGCACGGATATTTAGGTTTTCGTTCATAACCGATTTCAATGGCCTCTTTTTTAACGAGTAGGCGGTACACCTTAAATATGCCTTTATGCCTTTATGACCTACGCTTTTACGATGGTATGATCCATAGTTAAATATAAAGCCTGTATTTTCACAGAGTGACATTTCCTTATTGCGCCTTCCCGGCCACCATGCCGCACAAACACCAGATAATACGTGACCAAACCCTGCTGATGAGAGGGGGCTGGACAGGGCACCCATCCAATCTGTTCAGACAATCCTCCCTCACAGCTCTGCCCCTGTACCGAGCTACTCTACTTTACAGAGTTGATTGACAGTGACGGTGCAATTTGTGAGCAGTTTATAGTGCCAAAATTGACCTGCTAGGGGAATTACACCAGGTTGCACTATACATGAAAAACACAGACATTTGTGAACAGATTTTGTGAAAATAAGTGGGCTTGTGGATCTGTAATGATAAAAGCGATTTTCCTTTTTAATCAAGAGAAGGGTCTGAAATATCCCTTCCGGAATTTTCATTGCTAAGTTGCACAACGCATGTTGCTTTGGGTGGTGCACTGATATGCACAAGCATCCCGCCCAGGGTGCCCCCAGCCTTGTGCCCAGCACTGTCTGAGGTGGA
This sequence comes from Petrocephalus zakoni, assembly GCA_026774425.1. Lineage (NCBI taxonomy): Eukaryota > Metazoa > Chordata > Actinopteri > Osteoglossiformes > Mormyridae > Petrocephalus > Petrocephalus zakoni. The sequence goes on from JAODKN010000079.1 coordinate 12,442,744, forward strand.
CTCCAGACTCATTGTGACCCTATAGTAAATATGCAATTGGATAGATGGGTGGGTGGATGGATATGTGGGTGAATGTATGGATGTGGAGAGCAGTGAGGGAGCATCGTTAGCATCGTTACCTGGGAGCTGGTGACCAGAAAGGCGAAGCATGGCAATGTAGACAGGATGACATGTGCCAGCATCACCGGCCTCCTGAAACGGGATCATCTTCAGAAGGTGTCGGTTGGAATCACACCGAGACAGTCTCCATTTCATTCTGCATATTAAACCACAATGCTCCCCCTTGGCACTGGAAGCCCTTGAGTTTTACTTTTTCATCTATTAAACATATGCCTTCCTAGTTTAGGTGCCCCCTGAGATCTTCAGGTTGGCCAACACATTGCCAGCTTCTGCACATATGATGACCAAAATTAGGAGCAGACATCAGTTGTCCCCCCTCAAACCCCCCTCCCCCCCCCTACCCGCCACACTCACCAGGTGGTCCTCTCGCAGAAAGGTCCAGAACGCCGGTACAGCAGGCACTTTGCGGGCAGCCAGACCAGCAGGGTTGTCGTGGCGACATAGGCGATGGAGGAGGCGACGATCAGCCAGTACGCAGTACGGTCATCTCCGGGCGGCTGCTCGTCCCCCTTCAGCTGGGAAATGAGTGAGGCGAAGCGCTCCATCACCACCAGCACGGGGACGCCCAGTCCGGCCAGCTGCAGGACCTCCAACAGCACCAGCTTCACCTTCTTCCCCGACACCATGCTTTCTGTCCCGGCACAGGAGAGAAGGAGAAGGATCTGTTCCTATAAGACGCCCATTCTCCCATTAGAGCTGCTCTTCCCAGCAATGCCTCAACCTGCAGTCATATTCTCAACCCGTCCTGCACTCTACTCCTCACTGCCTGTGCTAGAGACCATATACTTTTATGGTAGCTGCGCTTTTATTGAGTCACAAAAGCTAATTGGGTCTCACAAGGACACTTTCTGTTTTTCCTGCGACTGTGTTCTCCAGCAGGTGTTTCCTGGCTAAATGCAGGGTTCTAGCACCAAGCAATTTTCTTTTCATCGCGGATCAGGAGGACAGGACACTAACACGGAATGCGTCGCCACTCTGTGATGTGCTTTGGAAACGTCGATAAAAGAGACATCCCAACCAAAATAGGATCTGCTGCTAGGATCGCAAAGGGGGGTAGTTAAAGGGTCACATGACAGTCACATGACTGGCTGAATTTTGCCCCTTTTCTGTGACAGCTATAACTAAAACTACAATGGCTGATCCTTACAGTACTGCTCATTATACAAACAATGGCCCTTAGGTATACTCATTTAAATTCACCACAAGCATCCCAGAAAATATAACCGGCATCATTTCCCGCCACTTTTGGCCGATGTTCACCTCGTAGGATGTTGAAACTGCTGATGAGCTGTCCACTAGCTGATTGGCCAACTTCCCACCAAGCCTCCTGACCACCATCTGCATGTAGCAACTCACGCAGCACCCGGGCTTCCAGGCCGTAGGTCTCATTCAGACGAACAAAAACATCATTAGCATGACGGTGTCGATGGTTAGGGTCCCGGTGATGTTATTAGCATGCCCTGATTTTATTGGTCCAGCTGAGCCCACTGGTAAGGTGACCAGATAATCTGTGTCTTCCCAGACACTTTGAGCTAGGACAGGTTTTCTAAAGTACCATTTCAATCAACATGACCCAACTTTCACTCAAGCACTGCATTCTTGCTGCGTGCTGATTTGTCAGTCTCCTATAATCATGCATATGTCGCTAATGTTAATGTGAAACTGCTGGATGAGTCTTTCAAGCAAGGAAACAAAGAAGAACTCAACTATTAGGCAATGCAAAGGAGCCTTTCAGGTTTAAAGCCATTTATAAAACCTGAAGTAGTTCAAAGTGTCCGGGATGTCATGGGTTATCTGGTCACCATTCCACCATGAATGGTGTGTCTCGGCAGAACAGTGTAGGGGGTGCCTTAGAGGTCACTTAAGTAGTCATCTGACATATACGTTCCATTCCATCAGCAGCTTGGGGAGGACTTTTGGGTGTGATTCTCAGTCGGTGAACACCAAGCAGACACGCTCAAGCTGCAACAGCAATAAGGAGATGTACTGATGAAGATGTACTGATGAAGATGTACTGATGAAGATGCAAACGGGATCTACGCAATTGCTAACTGTAGCATGAGCCACACAGCTACCGCAGTGGCATCTCTCCCCTATAGATTGGATCACCCCCCCGCCACTGGGCAGCTCAGAGGCACAAAGGGGAAGTAGTGAATTTGGTGTTGGTAAAGGAAGTGGACGACTGTTGCAAGACATCGGGGAAACTATGCAATCCTCAGAGATTTCAGATTTATTTAATAAATCACAGTTGCTGCGACAGCATTTGTATGTGATGTCAACTGAAAACTCACCAATGAACCCTTGCTTTTTGGCTAAGAAATCTCTGTCCTTGATATAATTATGGGTTTGTGGATCGATCCAAATATCGATAGTATCGATACCAACGCTGGTATTGGTCTCGGATTGATACCAGCGTGACGGGATCGATACTATTCCAATTTCTCTCCTCTATGCTCCCAAAAGTAGACACATCTGTGCTAACAAACACTGCTCCGTCTTTGCTCCCCCTGGCACTGCTGTGGTTTGTTGTCATAGTGTCACGTGACTCAGCGGCGTGAGCGCGAGCAGACAGTGGCTGAGTGAGAGTCGCGCGGCAACACGGCAGAGAAAAAGTGGAGCCAAAGCTGAGAATTAGAGCCAAGAGTAGTTTGTGCTTTTATTTAGCGATTTGCACTATTTAATTTTCACAAATAACTGTGTGCACTTTGTTTATAAAATCAGATAAGTGTAATCAAAGGGAGATTTATTTCTTATAGTTGTTTCATTTGGTGGTTATGAAAATTAAATCAGATTTAACATATTGATAATGCATTGCTGTCCCCTATATAGTAGGCTACTTAAGCGGCCTCTGTAAGTAAAATGTATTGGTATCAATATCGGTGATATTGGCCCTGTGTTTAATTGGTATCGGATTGATACCAAATTTAGCAGTATCGCACAGCACTAATATAAAGCAATTTATTCGTGCATTCAACAAATCCGATTTACACCATACACAGTGCAATTCTTTTAATAAAAAAACGTTCAGAAAAATAAAACCAACCTTTACCGCAAAACGCCTCTGCAGTTCTGCAGATACGGATGTCAACAATTTTTCCTACAGTCACGGGTACGCACTAACTACATGATGCACATTCCACAGTAAACATTGCACCGTTAGGACCATTATTAATTAAAACATAAATACATGAATACACATATCAATTTACACTATTTACAGATACGTGCGGCGCTGTGCAAGGCATGCCGGTCCAGTGCATAACTGGTCCTACCGACCAACTCCGCAACGTCACAATATTTTCTGCTTTGCATGGGCATTAAATATGGCTGCTATTCATTTGCAGGTATTACAGCTTGTGCTGAGATGAGCATGTGCATGCATACACCCGCCTCGTCAGGCACACCGCCGCTGGTCCTGCGTCCGACCTCTCATACTAACTAAGAGTAAACTGTAGGGAGCTGCCCCCTGGCCCAGTGACGGAATCCAAGTGGGCAGCCGAAGGACGCCTAGGTTATTTACCCTTTAGATAAAACCTCAAATTATATCTGACTTCAATATCATTAAAGATATATTAAAGATTTATTATTAAAAAAGCTATTGTCATGGCATTTACGTTATTCAGATTACTTCTGGGCTCTCCTTGATACTGCCAAACTCCCTTTTATAACGGCCAGTGGAGATCACCGGATTCGCCTCAGCCGATAGGGCGATCGGTGGATCTGCTGAATGGGACTCGGTTCAGAGGTTGGGGAATCACTATACATAACACTATGACAGCCTAGACGACCATTCTGACACTTCGAATAGCTCCTCAGAGGCTCAGCCAGGGTTTCCCGTATCTCAGCTTGTGCGCGCGTCAGAGGCTGGGTCGGTGCTATCCGTAACTGAGCTTGTATACGCCTCAGAGGCTGAGCTGGCGCGGACCTCAGAGGTTTAGTCGGACCGTAACTGAGCTTGTGCACCCCCCAGAGGCTTAGCTGGTATTCACCGTAACTCAGCTTTGGGTCCCGGTCAAATGGGGTGGATTTACCCCCGATCAGGAAAGTGAGTCCAATCTACCTAAAACATGGAAGTTAGCGACGTCATACAGCCAAGAAGTAATCAGAACACCATTTATTCACAAATAATACAAAACACACCCATGTAACCAAATATAACCCTAATCTAATTATAACATGTGGCCACAAACACCTAAGATACACCATCTTAGTCATAAACAATACACGAAATTAACAATTCCATACCTCAACTGAGTGGCCACAGAGTAACAGTGGAAAATATCTGATTACAGATGAAACTTCACGGAGTACTATGTGGGAGCTCTGATTACAGTGACTCCCCTTGCTACTCTGGAGCTCTGATTACAGTGACTTACAGTGACTCCCCTTGCTACTCTGGAGCTCTGATTACAGTGACTTACAGTGACTCCCCTTGCTACTCTGGAGCTCTTCCTTAAGTATCCAAAACAAAGTGACAGATTGTCTTTGAAGACTGGATTTTCTGACCGAATATTGTGATTGATCATTTTAGGGACGTGTGTGTCCTGGAGACCTGCTGATTTTATCAGGTCTCCGGCCCTTAGCCAATCAAATTGCTTTAGGTGGAATGTAAGACTTCTTTTTTGTTCCACCAGGAGACAAGATCCTCCACTTTGGTGGGGTCAGCCTTACTTTCTATATTTCTCTTATGTGAGAACATACTGTTTTAAGGCTGGGAATCTTGTGCCCGTCGTACCATGACCATTCAAACGAGACCAAACATGAGTGCATGTGTCCTTAATGTTAGTCGGGAGTGATACCTCCTGTGTTAATGTGAGTTGATGAGTGTATGATGCCTCTGTGTCTTGGGGTAGTCAGGCCTTGTTGCTGGAATTTGGCTGCGGGGTCCTGGCCTCCCAGTGGGGTGAGGTGTCTCTTTTGATGTCGTGATCTGGTGATTTGGGTCCAGCCTTGTCGGAGCTGGTGGACCTTTGCCTTAGGACACTGACTGGATCAGTACAGGTTTATCAGAGAGAATACTGGCAGGGCCTGCAAGGCCAGTGGTCTTACAAAACGAATAATATTATGAACAACACGTGTTCAGTCCTAATGCTTTTCATCCATTATACCCAATAGGTCCTCCTCTGTTTTCATTAATTAGAAGATAACCCCCCTGCCACTTGTTTATTTAAGCACAACAAAGACTGGATTGGGAATAAAATTCGGGTCTAGACTTTACATTCGAAGTGATACATTTTACTGACCCACATACGCATCGGCCCACCAGGACGATGCCCAGTATGCCAGATGGCCAGTCTAACCCCAAACACAGCACATGCGGTGAAACATGTAATTTCATATATGTCTGGAATGGATTCCCTAGAATGTTTGTCATAACACGGGTGTAAAATGGTTTTATTTTCCACTAGATGGCAGCACTGGAACGACCCATCTCACATTAGCTTGTTACGGCAATAGTAAGAGAACTGCATGCGCCAAATCCTGGCTCTGCTGAAATATAAATTGAAAACGTCTCTTTGCCTTACTTGCAACTCCGGAGGGAGCAATTTGTGCAACCATCTGACGAAAGCGAATTACAAATACATTATTTATCGCTTTAGATTATACATTGGTTATTGCTTTCATTAAAAAAATCCTACACCTGTTTCTGAAAGATAGGGTACAGTGCTAAAGTTAGCCAAAAACACCAAGGTTCTGGCTCAGCGCATATGACAACAAACTAGCCGTTGCAGTTTTCCAGCTTGTTTAATTATAAAATCAATCTGAAACAAACGGGTTGTTATAACACATACAAACGTGAACTTTGAGCAAAGTGGTGCGGTGCATTAAGGAATACGCCATCTGTTGCAAAGGTGTATTTTTATACTGATATAGGAAGAAAAATCACTGTTGCATTTCTACTAATCTCTCCTTAGATTCATTGTTTGGATAAGACGTCACCTTACCTGAACACTAGTGGTGTGCGATACTGCTAAATTTAATTTAATTTAAACGCAGGGCCAATATCACTGATACTGATACTTTTTACTTACAGAAGCAGCTTATGCACTATGTAGGGGACAGCAATGCATCATCAATATGCTAAATCTGATTTCATTTTTATAACCCCCAAATGATTTTGTGATTTTTCCACTGCACATTTAATTAATTCAATATGTGCATGTTAAAACTCAGGACATATTTTTTAGCTTAGGTTTTTAGTAAAATGAAAATTATTAGTAAAATGAAAGATTGAAAATTAAAGTAAATAAAGAGAAAATAAACAAAGTCAATATTTTCAGTGTTGGCCCTTCATTTTCAAGACCTCTGCCATTCGCCCTGGCATGGTGTGAATCAACTTCTGGGCCAAATATTAACCGATGTTAAATCATTCATCCTTTTAGTTTGTCAGAATTTGTGGGGTTTTTTGCCCACCTGCCTCTTGAGGATTGACCACATGTTCTCAATGGGATTAAAGTCTGGGGAGTTTCCTAGCCATGGACCCAAAATCTCGATGTTTTGTTCCCCAAGCCACTTAGTTATCACTTTTGCCATATGGAACGGTGCGCCGTCATGCTGGAAAGGCATTGTTTTTCACCAAACTGTTCCTGGATGGTTGGGAGAAGTTGCTCTCGGAGGATGGTTTGATACCATACTTTATTTATGGCTGTGTTCTCAGGCAAAATTGTGCATGAGCCCACTCCCTTGAGTGAGAAGCAACAGCACACATGAATGGCCTCAGGATGCTTAACTGTTGGAATAACAGGACTGATAGTAGCGCTCACCTTTATTTCTCTGGACAATAATTTTTCCAGATGCCCCAAATAATTGGAAAGTGGCTTCATCAGAGAAAATGACTTTGCCCCTGTCCTCAGCAGTCCAATCCCTGTACTTCTTGCAGAATATCAGTCTGTCCTTGATGTTTTTCTTGGAGAGAAATGGTTTCTTGCCCTTCTTAACACCAGGCCATCCTCCAGAAGTCTTTGCCTCACTGTGTGTGCAGATGCACTCACACCTGCCTGCTGCCATTCCTGAGCAAGCTCTGCACTGGTGGTGCCCCGATCCCACAGCTGAATCACCATTAGGAGACGGTACTGGCTCTTGCTGGACTTTCTTGGGCGCCCTGAAGCCTTCTTCACCGCAATTGAACCTTTTAAACAACTGAACCCCAAGTGAACCCCAAGGGACTTTGCAATTAATTGCAATTGATCTGATTAGTCTTCATAACATATATCTGAAGTATATGCAGATTGGCATCATGAAAACTGAAGCAGCAAGCTTTTAGAAAACCAATATTTGTGTCATTCTCAAAACTTTTGGCCGTGACTGTACTCATGGTCACGCCGCTGAGTCACGTGACACTACGACAGCAAACCACAGCAGAGCGAGGGGGAGAAGAGGAAGCAAAGTGAGCTGCATGGTGCAGACTGAGCAGTGTTGTAAGCACAGATGTGTCTACTTTTGGGAGAGTAGAGGAGAGAAATTGGAACAGTATTGATCCCATCACATTAGTATCAATCCGATACCAGTACCAACGCTGGTATCGATACTATCGATATTTGGATCGATCTGCCCACCTCTACCGAACACACTATTTACAAACATAACATGACATTAGGGGTGTCATGCCCTGCTTCCCTGCCCCTCCCAGTCTCTTCCCAGGTGGCTAATAGGCCACGCCTGCTGCCTGTTTGTCTCTCCCCAGGGTGGCTAACGAGTCACGCCTGCTGCCTGTTTGTCTCTCCCCAGGTGGCTAACGAGTCACGC
>JAODKN010000079.1:12454095-12479837 GCA_026774425.1 Petrocephalus zakoni
TGTCAGGAAGTGCAAAATTGAAAAAGTCCAAAATGTACGGAGTGAGGTGTGAGGTGGGTTAGAGTGTGGAGTGATTTAGACTCCTAATGGCCTGCGGGAAGAAGCTCCTCTTCATTCTCTCTGTGTTCGCCTTCTTTGAGCAGAAGCGCCTCCCTGAACGCAGCAGAGCAAAGAGTACATAGTTGGGACTATGTGTTTGACCCATAGTTGGGTTCCTGTGTCCCTGTCTGCCTGGGAGAACTGATACAATTCAGTCTTCCTGTCTTTCTGGGTGGAATGATGTTTCCATGTTCCTGACTATGTGGACCGACCCAATATGAACTAAAACCTGCAATTTCACCCTTCAGACGTTCCACCCATTTCTCCGTGCTGGCCGACCTGTAGGGATGAGCATTGTGTTGATTGGGCTGCTTCTCCTGGCATCTCCAGGATCCGTGCACTGCTCCACCATGACCCATCAGGATACAAATCCTGAGGACGCCCTGAGGAGTAAGTTGGTTTTGCCTGCTAAACAACCAGACTCAACAATATTCTTCAGTAATGGGCTCAATCATAAGGCTTAGCCTGACAGGAGAATGAATTAAGAATAAATATTGCTTTACATTGAATGCCATTTATATACAAATACTACATCTAAAGTATGCCTCATTTTAAGTGTTATTATTATTCTATTTAGCTCCACGGGTAATACCAGTGTATGGTCACAGATGCCTGTCACATTAACTGTAAGACCTGAAAAGATCTTGTAGATCTTGGACGGGGCAGAGCTGAGAGTAACAGCGGCCCTGTTTCAGTGCTGTCACTGGCCGGGGAGAGCTACGTGAGGGAGGAGCTGAAGAAGGCCCTGTATGGCGTGAAGCAGATGAAGCAGGTCCTGGGCGAGAATGAAGAGGAGCACAAGAGTCTCATGAAGTCCTTGAGGCACAGTAGCCAGAAGAAGAAGGTTGGGAACGTCCCTAGGCCCAGCTTCAAACCACACGGAGATCAACGTGGTTCATGTTCAAGGCCACATGCAGAAAGGGCGTGTCACGTCCTGTTACCGGGAGCGTGCATCACTGCACATGCAATGGCATTGTACTGTCTACTGTTTCGCTGATACTGAATTGTTATTTACTGTTATTCATTGTTCCTTGTACACCTGTTATCAGTGTGTGGGCCCATACCCAAAATGAATATCACTACACCTGGCAGATATGGTGTTAAATTCTTAGTTCTTGTTAAGTTCTGAAATGCTGTTATTATCAGTAGAGTAAGCATCAACAACATCCTCTGGTCTTCTCCAATGACCGAAAGCTACCCTAGGATGCAGGCTGACCAGGTCCCCTGTAGATAGGAAATCTGAGGGTGAGGTGACCAACCCCCTCGCCCCCTAGGAGCAAACGGAGATGGCCCAGCAGGTACAGCAGAGACTGACAGAGGTGGAGCAGCGGTGCGAGGTGCTGCTGACCTCCTCCTGGGAGGAGTGCCGGTCCTGCTTGGAGGACACCTGCAGGACTTTTTACACCTCGAACTGCCGCCGGGGATTTGCCTCCTTCTCCTTAAAGGTACAGGACGCCCAAAAACAGAAACTCTCTTTTCACTTAAGAACACCATAACTACCGATTACTTGCTATATTACTGTGTGATTGGTGCTAGAGCCTCTGTGCAGGCACGGCATAGATGTTTCTAGATGTTTCCTCAGGTCCAATAGGCAGAATAAAAAAGAATCTTACTACTCTTCTATCCTAAATATATATATATTGTTTTCTTATTTAAAATAATAAAGTAAAAAGAAATGTATATTCTGGAATCTGTACTTAATATCATGTTCTTGAGCACCTCTAACGAGATTCTAATTGGAGTGTTCTTACCGCCACTAAACTCATTCACCCACAAGAGGCCTCATTCTTGCCTCTTCTTGCAGGTGAGGGACTTCTTTCGACGGATAACCTGGAGATTCGAGCCACAGCAGACAGCCCAGGATATGATCCTGAACCGGCGCCCCGAGGATCCCGATATGGAGGTGATGAGGATGGAGGACTCATTTGGCCGACTGCTGAACCAGATGGAAGTTCTGTATGATGGGAGCCTAGTTCTGGTGACTAGGCTGCACAAGCACCTAGGAGAGGCTTTCCAGATGGCCTTCACTGCCAATATCTCCCAGAGCCCTACCGCTGCCCCAGATGCCCTGGACATGAGCTTCTTTGAGGGGATCAGCCTCGCAGGCATCCTGGAGTCCTTCTTTGACTTTGGCAGGAGCGTCTACCAGGAGCTTAGCTCGGTGATCAAGAAGGTGTTTGACATCAGGCACGAGTTGATGGAAGAGCTCCCAACAGGTACTTTGCCCGACAGCTTAGCCTCCTAACAAGTTCCTCATTGATTTGTAAACATACCCAGTCCTTCCCATGACCTTCCCCTTACTGAGTGATTTGTGGATTTCTGCTGTAATGCAAAAATGCGGTGTCCATGCTCTGTCTTATGCAAAGCAAAAGTTTGCATAAGGGGAAAGTTTCAGTCACAGTTGCGCAAGACAACTCACATGTTTCCACAAGCATGCGGGAAGCTATTTTGAAAGAATGCGAGTGTGCACCCACAGAAGCCGAGGTGTCAATTTCTGGTCCAGAAAGTAAAAATCCAGACCTGGATTTTGTTTCAACCAACTATTCGAGCACTCTGTCACTGCGACTCTTTATGCGCCACTGATTGGTTGAAACAAAATCCTGGTCTAGATTTTTACATTCTGGACCTGAAATTGACACCTCTGAACAGAAGATACCAAGGGGTTTAAGAAATTTGGACCGGTGACCCAAGTTCGAATCAAACTGCTATCACCAAACACAAATTCTGTGAAAAAATGTAGTCAGCAACTATGCAAAGCAAAGATACAAGATGTCAAAGTAGCTTAACCCACCAACTTAAAAGGTCTAGACTTAGAAGATAGCGACGAGCTGCTGAATCTGAGTCTAGATGCCTATTGGCAAGCTGCTGTGGATCCTCCCCACCAGAAATGGTGCCGTCCTCCAGCCAACTGCCGCAGACTCGGCAGCTGTGCAGAGATCTGCGCAAACAGACGTCTGAGTGCTGGCAGCTGCAGTCGCGGTGCGAGGCCTGCCAGAGGCCGGCGTTGAGAGGTAGGTGGGGGACGCTCAGGTGAGACGGAGCGGGCAGCATGTTCCCAGCCCATGCAACTAGTTATGGCTGATACTCAGTCATCCATGGTGCAAAGTCTCACTCCTACACGAAGGAGCTTAAAATGAATCTCTGGAAAGTTTGTTTGTACTTCCTTTACTTCAACCCTTTGTTTTGCTGCTATGGTAATTAAACGCTAATTTTAAAAGAAGCAGGAATCTTGAGATGCTGCGCTGGGGCTCAGTAGGTGGAGCTGTGGCCTCAAACCCCCAGGGCTGGGGGTTTCTAACCCTCCCCCGCTCCATGTGTGGAGTTTGGATGCTCTCCCTGTATCCGGGTTGGGGGGGGGTTCTTTTGAGTACTTTTGTTTCCTCCCACAGTATTCAAACATGCAGTTAGATGAATAAGCGTCACTAAAATGCACATTGCAGTAGGCCAGCTTCTGTCTGGAGACTAGGCCTTGCTAGGGTGGGATCCTAGCTCATTGTTATGGGATAAGTGAGAAGCCTCTCAATACAACCTGCAGGAAGGCCAGGTTACACCCCACCCCATATCCAACCTGGCCCACTTATGTCAACAAGGAAAAAGCTTTGGTTTGTATCCCAGTATAATTCCAGAAATATTTGTCATTTTATTGTCAGTGTTTTTACTAGACGTACAAAAGCCCCTCAAGAAATACACAATGATTCTACTGCTGGACATGTATAGTTGCATGTGGTTGTTTTTTCTGCTAGTCTGCCAACTGTCTAGGCAACTAACTGCCAAACTATAACTAGATAAAGAACGTCTTGCTGCTAATATAGCCTCCGTGAAGTCGACTAGACTTAAAACACTTTGTGGATTATCAAACATTATCGTGCCGCCAAAATGTCTGTTCGGCGTGTTTCATAGGGGTTTCCAACTTCACTGAGGCAAGTTACTAGTGGTAAGTTACTAGTAAGCAACACCACTGTGCTACCGTCCATATATTGCTATGTCAGAGTTGATAACCTTACAAACTGCAAGTCTTATGTATTTAGAATGAACACGCATCCTGAGAGTAACAGTAATCTCACACAATGGAGCGCCACAAAGTGCCTCTTGAACAAACGGCATGTGAGTAACAGGCTTGCAGGGAGATGTACGCTAGGAGCTGAATGTCCACTGGATCACAGCATGACATACTTGGGATAATTGATTGTGGTAGATGGACTGATGGAATGCCCTTCATTCACTGTGTATTGAGCACCACTAACAGCAGAGACTGTGATACCGCCGTGTAACCTCCTGGTATGGGAGGTGCAACTGCATGTTGGGGAGGCTTGCAGTGCGGTCTGTGCAAGAAAGGCCATGCTAGCTCCAGGCTACCTCTTAAACTTTGCCCCCAGAATGCCCAGGCCTTGGGGAGCTGCGGGTAAAGCTAAGCGAAGTCTCCCATCTGCTGGAGCTCTCCCGCCAGCACTACCAGGAAGTGTGGCAGATTGTCCGGCGCCACATGGCCAAAACTCTGGACTGGCTGAGCGACGTGGTTGCTGGAGTCGGCTGGGTGGCAGGGGTGGCCAGGAACGGCATGGCCGAGCCGGAAAACATCTTCCGCGTGACGGCGGTGAGGTGATCCCTGACAGAAAGTGGGCTGGGACCACGACCATCTTAGAACAAGCGACAGACATCTGATGAGTAATGATGGTGACAAGGATCAGAGTGTGGTTGATGATGACGGTGATGATGATGTAATGATGAACACAATGGGATTACGGTGATGACAGTAAATGATAATGATGAGTAATAATAACATTAATCCTGGACTTTCCCACAAAAGGAATAATATCAGAACGATGATGCTCTTGGAGCGACGACCGTAATGTTGTCATTATGATGTCACTCAGGTGGTCCCCCCTGTGCAGATGGGTGGCGACTCATCAGGTGGGGGCACCATAGTGGAGGTGAACATCCTGAACTCTCCCACACTCACCCTTGTAGTGCCATCAGACCTGGAGCTCCAGGACCCTGCCTTCATTCAATACGTGGCCCAGGAAGCCCTGGCCATGTACAAGCAAATGGTTAGGTAAGCACTGCTAACCTGATACATCAACTTAATGGTCCGTAATGGCCACGGCTGAAAGTCAGGCGAGAAGCCCCTGCCTGACAGCCTAGGCCAATTGCAGCTTTTTGACCCGAATCGCGGTTGCTGGGTACCCGCAGGCTGTCCTGGTCGTGCCTGACCAAAATGTCACCTGCTGGCTCGTCACCCTGGTGCCCCCTGAGCCAACAGGCACTTAAGCCTCGCTTGATTTAAGATCACAGGCCACGGACCGCTAAAGCAGCTTGGGAACTGCTTTGATCTGAAAATCTGTCTCAGACAGCTTAAGCAAGCAGCCTTACGTCACGCCAATTTGGGTTGTCCAGCACAAACATACCAGAAAGAAGTCTACTGGTTTCTTCGATAGGGCTTTCCCTGATTGGCCTGGCTGCCTTCCACAGTCCAAAGACATGCCAGTGAACTGCCTGCCCGGCTCCAGGATCACTGCCACCCTGTATTAAATTAGCAGTTATGGAAGACGGATGGATGATTGTTTACAAACAAAAAACAGGAACAGACCATCGGGGAAAATCTTACTGTCACAGTTTTTACTGAATAAGACTGAATAACCTTCATAATGGCTAAAAAAAAGGTAATCTCTGAAGTTGTAAACATATAACTTTACAGCTCTGATAAGGTGGCGTCTCTTTGCAGACTGGATGACGTCTGACGAAACGGCGTCTAATGGAGAAGCTCCCGCTTTCCCTGGCTTGTAGCGCTACCGATGGCTTCTGCTGATCTGGGATCAGTTCGGCAGACCTATAGAGCTTCACGTACACCAGAAGGTCTCATAGCTGTGAAGGGACCGGCTCCCCAACTTGCAGTTTGGCAAAACTCAGAAATCTGCATCTTTGGTCTTCACAATGAACATTTTCTGTATCAGCATTGAAATGTACTGTTTGACTTTATTTAGTGATTTGCATTTAATTGAATTGCTGTGATACATGATATATTCCTCCGGCCAAATTGATAACGACTGTGATTTGCTAATGTATAAGGATTCTTACATATTTCACATACATATTTCATATTTTACATACATATTCCATGATTTCTGAGCATCAGAAATAAACTGTGAGTAATACAATCTTAAAACATTTTAATATGTACTTTGTGGAATGTCATCCTAGTTAGAGCTAGTATAATGTGCATGTTTTTTTTTTTCAAGTAGAGTAGGCTACATAATGGAAGCCTAGTCATGGTTTACGACAGTAAGTTCACACCAGTGACAATATTTTCTCCTTTTACTGTTCTAGCACGAGGGTAAATCCTCCCTCGAGTTGAACAATTGAAAACAGTATTTCCCCTCAAATTTCTTCAAAAAGAAATTTGGCCCTTTATGATTTTTCAGACATACCGTATTAGCAGATGGCATGGTGTTCCAGTGGATGGCACTAATCTCTACCACCCACCACACCCACAGACACACAAACACACGCACACAAATAAATACACATTCACAGTTCTTACTTTGCAGTTCCTGAGATACGACAAGGGAACGTTTCCCCAATCCTTTCTGAAGTGACAATTTAAGTTTCTAAAATCATGCACTGTTTTTCGCGCTTTATCATATTATATTAGCAAAGCCTTGCAGAAAGATTCGTGAGAGTCGTGAAATTCGTGCAAGGATTTGAAGAAACATTTACGCGGGACTAAACTGTGTGGCAGCGCGTTGTAATCAGTATATGTATATACCTCCGTCCGTATCTTTGTAATTATGCGCAATATGTCTCTAATTCCAACGTACTTTTATTCTGCTTGACCAGCCACATGTCCTCACAAAGTTTAAACCAATTCAATGGTGGAAATTGGGGGTTATAGCCATTCAAAGCTATATATTATAGAATTTTGGTGGAATCTTTGTGTGACTTCTCATAAAAGAACATTCTCAGGAGACCAATTGCGCCTTATTAGAAAGCGCTTAGCGAATTAATTTACTACCGTAAAATCGGTAGTTTTCGCGCATTTGCAGTTTGTGTGCAGAAGGCTTGACCGCGGTGCCACACTGGCTTCGAACGGTACAAACTAAGAACCTTTTAACAGAAAAGCCTAGTGCACTGCAGTAATAGCCTTCACTAATTCTGTCAAGTTGAGCAATGCAAGCAGACCTTCAATGGAGCATGCCAAAAGCTTCCCGAATTTCCCCTAGGGACAGTGGAGTCATCAGTGGTTTCACTGTGAGCATTTACTGTTATTTGGAACATAACTTTGTTTACAAACAAGTTGCAAATCTGTCGGGCACATTGGCCGTACATCAAAACCGGAAAACCAAAGATATACTTACAGTAAGCATTTTACTGTGTGACTCACAGGTTGTCAGTAATGGCGTTATAAATCTTGCTGTCGGGATGTAATTCCCCATTGCTGGACTAATTACCACATCTAGCACCTTGCTTTTCAATATTTAATGTGATAATAATGGAGCGTGGTTTGAAGCACGTTTCCGTCCACATTTTTCAAACAATACAGATGAGTAGCGGGATTTGCGCTGTAATCAGGATCTATAAACCACAAAACAGACTAGACATAAGTTTGCGACGACATACAATACGTCGCACTTCATGTTAGGTATAGTCCCGATAACAAAATGATAATGCTGGTTTTGTCCGGATAATTAATCGCAAGTTTATCTTTAATACGCATTCTGCTTCAAAATATACGGTATATTAGCCGTCCAAGCATTCAAGTCGGCGCCCTGGTACTTGACGGCGAGATTAACAAGGAATATATATCGTCCCAGAAACAGATGGAAGTACGAGGAATCATCTTTAATAATTGACGACAAATAGCTGTGGAATAAGGACACGGTTTTGCGATTCTGCACAATTGTGTTCATATATTTTATATTGTGTTCAATTAACATTTCCCCAAGTAAACAATTTTCTCATATACTTCGTTGGACTTGATCGTTCTGGGGATAAATCAAACATAATACAAACAACGGCGAATTCCAATTAAAAGAAAATCGACTATAATGCTCAATTACTGAGTTTACGATAGTGTTTAAGATTAATTATCGTTTCAATGACTGCCGCTTAACATTATATGAATACTTTCCAGTCACCGGGATATTACTGTGTATGGGCTATGAAACTATGAAAGACGCTTCACAACTTCCTCGATTTATAGCCATACCACGTTTAAATGAATGATATTAATGGCTATCTTTGATTGTGAACATAAAATAAAGTATATTAAACTCTCATGACAGTCGTGATGAAAATGGACAGTGAGTATCCAAGTTAACGCGCAAATTGTGCTTGTCGACTTGAAGCGAGGAAGATCTTCGTCATTTAGGAAACTAACCTGCCGAGAAAATGAAAGATAATGGGTTTCACCGACGAAGAGCTGCTGTCGGAATTCTAAACATCTTGTTGGACGTGTGATTAAACTTGACCCACTATCTCGAACAAAGGGATTAGCAAAGTAAATACGTGAAACGGTACCGCTGCCTCTTGGCTAGAGGACACGGCGCGCCGACTTGCCAGCAGCGGAGCCACTTCCCGGGCTAATTTGATCAGATGCCCGCGCTTACCTCCTCTGGCACTCGATTACTCACAGGGAAAGTAGACAGATAAAATTTCATATAATCACAGGGTCAGCACGCTTGACTCAGTGTTGTCGGAAAGCTGCGTGACGTACAGAGACGTGTTCACGTGTTTCGGTTCCATTACATTTTGAAATATATTACAGCTACCAATATCATAATAGGCTGTAAATCACACAGCAGCATCCGAATTCCCTTCAATGCATTTGCGGTCTTATACATATTTAATCAATATTATGCGTTTTTTCTATATAGTCCTTCCCCTTTCTGATTGCATTTTCGGAATTCTTAGGGGGAAAGATATTTGCGTTCGTGTATGAAACTCGATTTGGAACATGGAATATTGCTGTTCGTGAACTCTGCTAAAAGATAAAGATTTACTATGTGATACTAATAAAACGATTCAATGTACCCCGCATATAAATACCGCATATCGAAATTGGATTGGAGGACAGTGATTAGTACTGTCGTTTTATTCTTCATTATTTTATTATTTTTTTTATTTAACAATATTAACTTGCGAAGAGCTTAAAGAAACAATATGGTCAATTCAATAACTTGCATGGCTCCGTGCTGGCATCCATAAATATAGCTAAAATTTGAGAAATACGGATAGAAATATACAGAGCTATCTCCGCTTGTTATTTTATTTTATCATTCTATAATTAAATTTATTCAAATGTAAATACATTAAAGTTTGTATGAATATTCATGCAAAAATAAAGTAATACTGTAACAGTTCCTCAGTATTGAGTTTTTTTTTTTCGCAGTTCGCATTTATAGTAAGCTATACATTTATAGATATGCGCACTCACGAGCGTGCAGGGCTGCACTAGGAATATAAATCGCCCCTGGAGTTTGGAGTGGTCCCCCGCAGTGAATTTTGCAGCCCGGGGGTGCACAGACCCATATGTCCACAGGGAAAATGCCCGGTGCGCCTGATGGCCAATCTCACGCCGCGTGGGGTCACATGTGCAGGCCTAAGTAATGCGACAGAAGCAGTCACGCACGTGGGTATAAATATGCGAATATATACGAGAAAGGCAGGTATACGGTGGCAGAAGAAATGGGGAATCGGATTTCGCGATAACCACATGGTGGCGCTGTGCGCTTACGTCTTTCACAAAGGGCGTAGATGTTTACGTCACACCATGAGCATCAAAATGCCTTAATAAAAAAGTTTCAAAATGAGCACGAATTCCTTTAATGTCCGTCATACGAAGTCAGACAAAAGATCACCTTCGCCTGAATCATATGCAGCTTTTTCACAATTATTTCTCTAAATCAAATGTTTTACTGTAAGTAAATAATTGCAGCACACAGGTTTCCATTGTGTTAAATTATTGTTCAGACTAGAGTTAAACGAACTGCGTATTTCATTTTTATATTAATCTCAACACAGTGAGTTTTTTTAAATAATTGTTAATGATAAATTGGAAACAAAAAGACAGATCTGGCTTTTTATCTTTGCAAGAAAAAATGACACAATATATTATTAATCACATTTTATAACACAGGTAATATTAACTTGCATTGTCGCTGTCAATTACCTTCTACTTATAAGGCAAGTAAATTATTTGTTTCCCCTGTCAGTCTGATCAAAGCACATAGATGTAAATTTGTGCGAAGTGCAATGATAGCGGAGTCCGCCGAAAGCAGACGTGCGCACAGGAAGCCGGAAAGCTCACGATAAGCCGGAAAAAATCAACCATAGAAATATATAGACTGACCATTAAAAGTTAATTATTACAAGGGCCACTAAAATCGCCTATAATGTGACCGCAATGTCATGCGTGGTATTTCCGAAAGATTTCTGCATTTTTTTTCTTCTCTGAAAATTAAGTTTTGAACTAAACTTCAGCAAGAGGCGAGATGCTCTTACTGGTTCGATGAGGAACTGTGCTATTATATTCCGGGAGGAAGGGTTGATGACGTCTGTAGCATCCTTAATGTGACTTATTGAAAAAAAGCCCCAGCCACGGGATTCATGGATAAAAATCCGACGGAATCAGTGCGGAGAACAAAAACTTCAGATAAAGATACGTAGACAAATGTTTACGCTGCCTTTCAGAGAGACGTGTTTGCACAGAAACCTGTCGATTGCGTTTTATATATATAAGTGGAGAAATCCGTCGGACGCCAGCGAAGGCGACAGCGGCGCTTTGGAGAAGATTTCCTGCGAGAAAGATTTTATCACAGCAGAGTAGCGCAAGACTCGCCCGCATCCACGTTACAGTCTGCCGACTCGGCAATAGGTATGTGCCGGGCGACTCGCACCGCGAAGGCTAATTACATGGAGATTTCCCGATGAAGAAACTTCAGCAACACCGAGGATACTTTATACCCGAAGATTTGCTTTATGCCGATTTTACTCTTCAGTCCAACGGAGGCAGGCGCACCTTTATAGAAACCACGAAACTTTTTGTTAAGAGCAAAGAGAACATTCGTAACTTAGCCTAATTATCTCTTTTCCTACTCAAACGACTAATTTGTTGTGTATTTTTCAAGTGTGCCGAAGGTCCGATGAGAATTAGTTGCAGATTATTTCACAATTTCTGCGCTTTTGATAACTGAATTAATTATGAATAGTAATGCAAGAAATCGTGTATATGGAGAATTTTGGTACCCACATGTAACTCTCTGGTGTTTTTTTTTCGCAGAATGACCATGTTCAGTAAAGCTACTTTAGCATTACTAATCTACGGAATCATAACGCAGTACAGCGCCTTATGTTCACCTGCTGGGCTTCAATACCCTAAGATTAGGTACGTAAAAATGGACGGTCCTCCTTTGCTTATATTCTAGCGTCTTGTTATGGGTTCTCTGCCTTGTGTTTTTAAACGCGTGAATAAATTGTGATGTTGATACAATACGAACGAGTTAACAAATAACGTATACAGGCTATAATGCAATGTCAGGAAACAAAAGTAATCACTCAGTCATTAGTAGATTACGGGAGAACGATCTGGGCTTTATATATTATTATTTGGTGAATGTGAACGGGAGCTTGTTTCTAATTTTAAGTGTGAGCATGCAAAGAGAACTTTAAAAAAGAGGAAATCGCGAAAGATCATATGCGACTCGGAGAATGGGACTGTTTGACGAAACCTGACTGAAGGGAGACCGATGCCTTTAGGCTGAGTATTATAGGCTGAGTATATAGGCTGAGTATTCGGTGAATGAAAATTGTCTGGTTCTGGATTTCATGGGCATTGAACTGTCAGCGAGTGTTAGTCAAGGAACCGTCCTCGCTTAGGTAGCGTTGCGTCATCAACGTGAAAGCGCGACTCTAAAGGGTTGAGTTACAATACGGCTTTATAGTCATACGTTACCTGTCACACACACATATATATATATATATATATATATATATATAAACGTGCATCTCTTGCCAAGATCTTAGATCTTAAACGCTACACGATGTACGCTTTTACAAGGAAGCTTAATATGATAACGGTACTCGGCCTCTACATCATAGCTTAGCACAGTGGGTGAATCAATTGATGCAAGCTGGTCACAAATATTGGAATGACTTTTTATATCATTTTCGTTCTTTCTCTCTTTTTTTCTAGCATGCGTTTTAACCTTGGTGCATTGAAGTAAGATGCAAATCTAAACAATTTCTTTTGATCACCTATGTTGAAAAGCTTATATTAAATCTGCTTGAAAATTGATTTTTTTATTTTTTTTTTTAGACAAACATGCTTTTCAATTATGGGTCAGACTTTAATAAAAACACGCGTGTCATTTCTTATTTCAGGCTTGAAAATGAAGTGTACGACGAAGACGGAAACTCGTTAACGGACTGGGCTTTTGGCACAGATGAAATGGCCATCCGAAGTTCCCCGTATTTCCTAGACGACCTATACACGCTGTACTACTCACCGGAGAAAAGGTAATTACTTTATCACAACTTGATCCAAGTTTAACAAGTAGCTAAACAAATCCAAGAAAAAAAAAGATCGTTCAAGGAGATCGAATGAGATGTAGAAAAATCAAACGGGGTAGATGCAGAGTATAGTCATCACGATGAGGGTCAGCAAGGTACTCAGATCCCACGACTTCGTCAAAATAACACTGCGAGCGTGTGTATGCCGTGCAGGTATCTAATCTAGGCTGTAGGCTGCGCCCCGTTGCTGGTAGGATGCCTTTGGCTGGGTGCGTGTGTTCCCAGAGCGGAGAAGCTGGCAGATGGAATATTTATAATAAAGGCTTACGGGCGCTCTTGTCTCTGTTATGAGTCTGGACATGTTTGCATTCTCCGATGACAAAGCGTGTAGGGTAAGGACATTTCTTTTAGCGTTTCTCCGGACCGCCCGTATTATTATAATCCCTCCCGCGACAGTATTTCGTGTGGCAACATTTTATCATGTCTCTGCTGAATAGGATATTTTTTTACCCCCCCCCCCCCCACACCCGCTGCTTAATGTGTTCGGCGCCTACCGCGCGTTTCAATCTAATTAGTGGTCAATTATTTATTTATAAAACCAGAGACAAACGGTACCCCCTTTTTGGCAAAAAAAATAAAGATGAGGAATAGACCTTGCTTCTGTAAAACAGCGATCGGACTGTAAGTGGTCGAGTGCGTTAATGGAGCAATGTGAAAGATTTATATTAGTGTCTAATAGCTTAAAGAGTTGAGTCGTTCTTATAGATCACCCACTGCTTCTGTGGCAGCAGGAAAGGGGATCGTTATTCACGTTTCTAACAAACGGCCATCTCTCAGTGGTTGTATTCCTGCGCCGTATTCCAGTTTGCTGTAAGTGTACTGAGAGCCGGGTTGCTCCGTTTCCAGGGAGGTCAGCGACACGGAAGACGACGCAGAGCCGCTCTCCAAAAGGCACTCGGACGGGATCTTCACGGACAGCTACAGCCGGTACCGAAAACAAATGGCAGTCAAGAAGTACCTGGCAGCCGTCTTGGGGAGAAGGTATAGACAGAAATTTCGGAACAAAGGACGCCGCTTCTCGTATTTGTAGCGCTTATTAACCAAACTGTCCTGTGTATAACCCCCCGAAATCAAGTCATTCTGAAATCAACCAACAACCCGTGGATCGCTTCCTGTGTTCTCTAAACATGTATTTATGTATCAAGTAAAGCCATTAAAATACATATTTTAATAACATTATTGTTTTTCATTTGTACAAGAGCACTTGAAACCGCACATATATAGGCCTGATTTGTGAATTAATATATCTATAAGTATATAAGTGGATGTTTAGTTCTAAAGTTTAAAAATGGGGGCGGAGCGAGGCGGGGTGACGTGCTATCCATCTTTGAGCGCTCTTTGAATATGTAAATCGACTAAAGAAATTGATTTTCAAAAGACAATCGGAGTTGAATGTTCCTCTTATTTTTATAACCGAAATTGAAAGACTAGATTTTTTTGACAACAGATACGGAGACTGGGCAGAGATTTAGAAGCACTATGAGATGGGATGGGCGTTCAGCCTTTGTGGCCGCGGAGGGCTGAGTGTAGGAACACTTTAAGCTCTGAATGCAGGACCTCTCCCACTTTTCTGAAAGTGGTAATATAACTATAGCCACCTGTATACACATTATATAGATACATATTTATGTATCATCTAAATTGGAGTTAAATACTCCCAGAAACACTATTAACTATATGATAACATGTAATGGTGTTTTTTTTTTTGTTTTCACTCTTAGTTCTTAACACTATTTTAAAAATGTTTATCATATACATGTTTGTTGCAGGCTATCCTACATTCTTACATTAAGCCTATAAAAAAGAAAGCAGAATTTAAAAATAGCATTTTGGAATGTTTATTTGTACTTCTTGATGCTTGCACGAGTCAAGATGGAATCTAAGTGTGTTCCTCTCTAGTGCTACTTGTGTATTTGCCAGATTTTACTAAAGTCTTCAAAGCATTTAACTTTTTTGTGTCTGTCATATCAAAGGCTCGCACTGGGTGTATGACAGGGACATTCAAGTCATGAAATTAACAGGGGAAAGATGCACTGGATCTGTTTAATTTTGGTTGTTGTTAAATCCCTCAATGATCTCTTAAGTATTCTTAAGGTGTTAAATATTCCTCATTCTTTTAATTGTGCCTCACTTGTATGAATACGGAAATGTAAATTGACATTGGAAGATTAAAATGGTAGTAAAAGCCACTGATTGGTGCAATCCAAAGTACCCAGCATCCTTTGCACTCTTTCATTATTACCCAGCATTCTTTGCACTCTTTCATTCCCATCTTTGGTGTGTATTTATTTTGAGCATTTTTTTTAAATGTTTTTTTCTTTTTTTTACTTGGTGTCATAAGATCTGTATTCACCAACCTGTATCATTAATAGCTTGTTGGTGGACTTGCTCGCCACTTTTGTCTTTGTTAACTGTTTTAAAAACAAGGTACCAGGCAAAATATGAGTGTGCACGTTGTGCTCTGTTTTATCCTTTACCCCCTCTGAGTTAGAAGCTTATTAGGCTTAGCGAGTGGTGCTTGCCAGACAGACAGAGAGGTCACTATCCTTTCGTGAGGCATCGGGCTGGAAAGGCAGAATATGGTGACGTCTCGTCACGTGCCGTCAAAAAGATACACCGACACTACTTTGGTTCAGTGTCTCCTAATTGATAGCATTGGGTCTGGTGAGACAAAATAAGACAAGTTGAGTCATTCCAGTTGGACCAGTCATTTAAAAATGGACATTTCTCGACCTAAATTATCGTCATCGACAACAACGCTGAGATCAAATGACAGGGGAAAGGGGGCCAAATTTATCGTGGGACTCAGATAGACCGCCCTTAGCTAGCTACTCGGAAGGGCATTGTTTTACTGCCCGGCAAAAGAGAGATTTTATTGAGGAATTGAGGCACTATGCAAAGAAGGATGCATGCTCCCCTCTGGCAGGTCTGGTCCGATTTGGCCCGGTCCGAGCCTGAATCCACTCCCTCTAACTCTGCTATCCTCCTTCACGAAGGACACAGGAAGCAACTCGTGGCTTCGGTGCCTTGCTGCAAATTTCGAATCGCCACCGGTCACAGATGGCTATTAAGTGGCCCTACAATGCTGCAGACCCATCAGATCACACTTCGATCTTTCGTTAATCCTTCGGAATTCTTTTTGCTTTCCGTTTTAAAAGCTGTTTTTTTATTTATTTTTTTTTAATGTTGGTGCGCTGAGCTTAGAGTTTTGGCTGATTTCGCCATGGTTAGGCTGAAGGAATGTAAGTGCAGTTTCGTGTTAAATGACAGGAGTGTAGTAGCTGCTTGCAGAAACCATCGGTCACTCTTCATAAAGCCTACTGTGTATATTTTTAATAGTGCCAAAAGCCTTACTGAACACTGAGATTCAAATAAACGATATGTGTGACTAAATGAATATCATAGCAAGTGTTATCATTATAATACTATACTACACCCAGTCGGGTGTATATAAATGTTCAAAAGAGTGTTGTAAGATTTGTATGAATAAATTTTGTAAACTACAGAGTTTTGTCTAATCTTTGAACCATGGATGAAACACAACAACTCAATACAAGGATGTTCTCGTGCCTGATGTGTTGATGATCCCTAAAAATGTCCCCACATTGCATATGGAGCATGATGAAACTTCCCTACACCCTTCTTACCCCCGCCCCCCAGTTCATGTCCAGCATGTCTAACTGAGCCTTTTACCACACAACCCCCCCCCCCAATGCACACACACATGTCCTCAGTAACACTGGTCCAATTAGTCCACAAATGCTTCACTAAGATGGACTAAATAGTGTTGTAGAGAACAGCAAAATTAGATCTGTTCCTTGCCTCGCACTGGCTAGACTGTGGAGGATCTTCATCTGCTGAGAACTTCCAAAGGAAACATGGCGGGGTTTTTGCTGGTCCTTAGCTGACAAACACAGGCTCTCATTGATACATTAACATGCTACACCTGCACTTTAGCTTTAAAGACTGACAGAGGCGAGACGCAGATCCGGGATCCTTTCCATCCTGAGAAAAATAAGAGTTCTGTTGGACCCCTCTTGTGGAGCAGAATTCTGGATCAGTATGATTTTCTTCTTTCTTATCATGTCAGTCCTTCATTCCAGGCTTGACTTTCTCAGGAAGCTCTAGTGACCCAGGGTGGGGTGAGGGGGGATTAATTATGCAGGCAACAGGCTCCTTGGCCTATGGCAGATCCGCCCTTAACCCAATCAGGGGGCGTTGCCGAGCAACGCATACTTAGTAGGATCATCCAACGTTCCCCTTGGGTCCCAGCTCCGTGTGGCACAGGCTACACTCACATTACATTTAACCATCTAAGCAGCACGTCGGCCAGGGTAAACAACCCACTGCTGTGTTTATTTTGACTTTGATGCTCCAAAGCAAGTATTTTCCCCTTTTATGTAGTGAAACAATTTAGTGTAGCAATTTAGACACAGAAGGAACTCACTTAAGGTTAAAATAACTGACCGGGCTGGGACTTGAAACACGCCCCTTGGGGTTACCATGCAGAGTGCTTCATCGACCCGTTTCCCTCTGCCAGCTGCACGTGTGGATGTACGTGGTCCTGAAGTTCTCGAGGCCCGACTCGCCAGAAGCTGCACGATGCATCCGGCTAGGCGAGGCATCAATAACAGATGTAGACAAACGCGAATGGACTGGAAACGGGGACGCGACGCTCCGTATTGCCGTCATACACGCGGCCAAGTAGCATCCGTCCACACGTGGGTTGTGGTCAGGGGTCAGGCAGCCGGCTCCGGTCCTAGAGAAAGCATTTCCCTTCATGCTGCGGCTTTTAGCTCTACCCTTAAATGATTCATCGAGTCAGCCGCCACATCAGACGCAGCGAGCACTTCTCGCTGAGATGTTTATTCTTGGCTTTCAGAAGCATCGACCAGCAGTGGCAGGGCCAGCGGTGTCTGGGACACAGCCCCTTCAGGTCCAATATCCATGGGCAGCACATCTCATATGCTACTACACACATACCCCAATACCTTTGAGATTTCTCAAGTCTAACTGATAGCTTATGCACTCTAAAAGAGGTTTAGAGCTGGAATTAACATGAAAATTAGCAGAAGAACCTGTATGTGTATTCTACACTGACTCTAACCCAGCTGAGTCGCTCTGGAGTGGTTAGCTATACAGTATGTTGACTTCCTACCATCTCTTCTCTAATTCTCCATTTGTGACTGATTCTGGTTTGACTCTGCACTGACTCTAAACCAGCTTAGTCCCTGTTGATTGGTTGGCTCGGCTTTGACTCTCTACTAGTTCTTTACGACTTCTGATGTTATGATTCTGCCTTGACTCTACACAAACTCATGTTCAGCAGCATGTGAGCCAAGCATCTTAATTGGATTACATAACAGATTTGGAGCTCGTTCTACTTTTATATGGTTCAGTTGCGACGTTATATAGACAATCAATTACAAACACCCACATACATCGAGGCGCACTTACAAAGACTTCTACGCCACCCTTTGCTCACGTTGGCCTCGTGAGCTCAGCAGGACGAAGGTGCTCAGGTCCCAAAGGTGAGCATTATTCCCAGAAGCCACAGGGGGAGAGAGAAACTGTGATTCAGTGAAACGGTGACTGTCAACAGGTTTCTGTTTCCACCTGAGATATTCCAGCTTGCTGTCTCATTACCCGTCACATGGTGCAGAGTGACAGGACTCCGCAAGTTGGGCCATGGGGGAGGAGCCGAGCCACCGCGCTCCAATTCTACAGAACCTGACGGAGAGCTGGAAGACATCTGGGGATGACCTGGTAGGGACTGGATGGGGGATGCGATGTGTGTGGAGTATCTCTGCCATTCTGTGGAATGCAGAATCCGCCATCCGTTACCGGTGCACTCAGTAAACCTATTAAATATGCTCTAATAGAATAGGAATGCACACCATGCATGGTTATATATTTATATAAAGTATGACGCATATATTCATCTACCTTTGATACTGCTGATCCAATGTAGGGTCATAGGGGGTATTGAGGTGGTCTATTGTGGGAAGCACAGGGCACAAGGCAGGGAAACGACAGGGAGAACACGATGCCAGTGCATCACAGGCCACACACTCGCAGACCACCCCAGGTGTGAGGTTACCGCGCCACCTGATATATATGATTCATATATCTAGATCCACTAATGGAAATATCCTTTATACGTACCTGTAGGTCTACTACGTCTGCGATTTTCCAAAGAGAAACAAGCCGTCATCTGGCCTCCCGTTTCCACACCGGGCTTCCGTGCCACGGCAAGGGAGGGGGGAACGGGAGCGTGACGCAGATGGAAATTGGGTAGCGGGGGGCGGCCGAGTGAGAGTGGGGCGTGGGCGCCGTGGCGGTCCGAGTGTCAGTACCTCTGCGGACCCCCCCAACGTCGCACACGCAGCAAGGCGCCTCTGACTCGCATTTGGCCGGTCGCATTTTAATTGCGTGTGACCATTTGCATTTTGTTTCCCTTCTCCTGAGTGACACCTCATCATCCGGCCACGTGTATACCCCCCCCCCACCCCCAGAGAGCTGTCAGTCATCATAATTAGCTCACTTTCATTTGTGAGCTTACACACGACAAGCCCGCTGCTAAGCTGCAGCCCCAGTTCTGCCACTGAATTATGCATGCGGAGGAGCTGCCCCATAGCCCTCAAGTTTGTTGGTCAAATGTCTAAATTTCATCTCTGACGGATCTTAGCGGCACATAGAGACTAATGCGAAATGGACACCCCAAGATCTCAAGCTTGAAGAAGGAATATCACACTTTGATTGGATGCCCACAGAGCAGGGGGCAGGACCTAAACACATCATATCATACGTTTCACTTGCACACCATCCTATATGGCATTTGTTAGCGTGTATATGGAGGGGGGGGTGCAGAATGACTGCTTCAGTTCACAGATCGGAACAATAAATCTTGTGCGGTGTTAGATTGTTAATTGATTGTTAATTGACTTAAGTAGGAGCCCATCCCTTCCCAGAGTAATGTAGCTTATGGCAGAGTATTCAGATTCATATTGAATATGAACATCTGGGCTGGGCGCCAGATGTGTTAGGTTTGCGACAAACTGACGAGGTGAAAAACAATGACAGGCATCGGCGACATTATTGGAATTCCAGCTGACGAGTCTAAAGCTCCACTGAGAGGCATCGGGGGCCTGTCCCCTCCACTCTGCGTCTTTCATCTCATGGAAGTCGCACTTTCTATGACTGAAGGACACAGGCACAAGGAGACTGACTGATGCTTAAGCTTCTTTCCTCCTAAAACAACACAGACTTTATTTTTAGCATTGCTTTTCACTTTGAATCCCACAGTGCATTGCGAAAATGTTTACAAGCAGACGAGCAGATGGGATTTGGATATTCCCATGTTACTATATTCATTTATTATACTATTAATATAAATAATTTGATGTAATTATATTTTATTTTCATATATTTAATTAAGTTACAAAAAGCCATTCAGAATCCAGGAAGAAAACAGGATTGATTTTACAGTCATCAGAATTGGTGCATCACCATTCATACTGGCTACAGAGGATTTAGATACTCACAGTGATTCAGCCCTGTTAAAGAGATCCAAATCCATGCATTCATTAATTTATTCCTGTTACAGTGATTTCAAATAGATACAGCCAATCACTCGTCCATGTTCGACGAACCATGGGACCTTGCAGGAAGTGCCATGATGCTCTGTGACCTGCTGCTGCTTCTCAGGCTGCCTGCCTTGTTTTTCTCTGTTGAGTTCTCAGTCTCTGGGGAAGTTCCAGCCCGCTTAATTCGGACGCTCCTGACTAATTAAGAACGGGCCGGAAGCGGGTCATGCGCTGCTCCATTGATGTCATCTCCTACGTAGCAAAGGGTCAGGCCGATCCTCTACGCGTCGTCTGAGGAGGAATCACAAAGTACGCTCGCGGCCAATAGAAGAGACATCTCTGGTAATGAAAAGAAGGCACGTTACGTATCTTTAATTGAAGTTACAACTGCGGTATCCAATGAGATTGCAGTTCTGTACAGATAATTAATTATGTGGTTCGTAGTGTTTTCTAGAGAGAGGTTTGGCATTTCCTTGCCTGTAAACCCATGAGTGTGACTGAGAGGCTAGGGACCTCACCTGCGCAATCAATGCTCTAGCCCCACCTCTCGGGAGCCCCGGGGGAGCTTGGGACGCACGGGATCTTTCCCCTGTATTCAAGGAAAGGCTGTTGTTTGCTGTTTACGCTGCCTCCGGGCTATTATGGGAAGGTGCAGAGATTCTTCAAAGAGCCACGGTGGGGAATTGGAGGATGTGACTGCTGGTAACAGCTCTAGAGGAGGCCAGGTCAGATAGCCACTACGCTGGGGCGGCCGGGGAATGCCGCCGAGCTGCATGCCGCTTACATACAGCGTTACAGCTTCCAGTGTTGGGTTGTTCAGCTCCACAATTTGTGAAAGGAACTGAAAGTTCAAATGGCTTGTTTTCCTGAAACCCGCTGACCGAGACCACATGCCGGTGCGTCTGTGAATCCTCATCCCATCTGCGGAATCACGACGTGTATGGGAGGAGCTTAACCCCAACACTAAATGGGCCGAGACTAAAGATTCAGAGAACACCGTGTGCCGGGAGGAGGATGGCATGAGTGAATCAGCAGCCAGCAGTCAGCAGGCAAAGCGAATTAGCCACCGTGCTGTGTCAGCCTCGCGGCCTGACAGAGGCACGGGGCCCCGATACCTGGAATTCTCTGGCAGCGTGCGATGATGTCACAATGCTGAGCCAATCGTCAGCTGGCCAGCCATGCGCCGCAATGAGATTGGTGGAAAGCGAGCACGAAACATAACAAACGCAATATCTTCAGTAGCCCGTGCGAATGTTTGGCTGCTGTACATAGCAGATTTTAAATGGAAACATGGCCAGCTCATGCCATGGATCATCCATTCAGTTTTACAAACAAACACTTCCATGCATCGTGCAAATAGTCAAGCTCATATTTTCTCAATAGTGTGGAGAAAGTCTAGGTTCAATTCCTGAATTAAGTGAGGGAAATAACCCATATCTGCAACCTGAAGAATTTGACGAGAGTATAGAATGAAGAATATTGGAAAAATCACATTATTATCTGTATAATTTGGAGAGAGTAGTCTTGTTTATAAAATTATTTAGTCTACATCAAGCAGCTTGATTTCCGAATGAGCAGAAGTTGTTCCACAAGGATCCAGCTGATCAGTTTAGGTGTCTGGGGGGCTGCTGTCACTATTTCATGCATGGGTAACTGCATCAGGTCTGACAAGCTCTGCTGGGCATAGAACTAAGTACCTATGGGCTTGTACTCTCTAGCGCCACCTGCAGTTTAAACAGATGCGTTTGCCATATTTTCTTCACTGGTGTTTTTTTTTTTTGACGTGATAATTGATTGAAATATTATTCAAAGGTCATGTTGTTTGCACTCGTTCTTTTTTTTTCCATCCCTACCCTATAATTGGATGCAGTGTTTGCTCTTGTCAAGCATCAGTAGGAGAGGATCATGCCGCCATGAACCGGCCCTCCCCAATCAGCCTCGAGGTTTGCCGGTCGGGACCCTTGCCGATCGCCGGAGGACCCCCCCCCCAGAAACTCATTCTGCTCACGGAATCACTTTCACGCTCATGTGAGAAAGAGAGAAGGCAAAGCTGCCATTTCAGGTGGGTCCCAGGAAAGAACTTAAGCCAGGATGGTTGCTGTTTCTTCTCCCAGACATCAATTCCCTAGACCCACTGACTCTAACTGATTTGCTAAAGTGAAATAATGTTCCTGGTAATTAGGTAGAAAATGGGAAGTGTTTCATATATGATATCAGAGACATGGATGGTGCTGCGGAGTTCTAATTATGGAGATTCCATGTGGCACATCCCACGCCAATGCCGAGGGGCCCCTCAGAATCCCCCCCCACGGAGCCCGGCCACTCTGAAACGGTACAGCGTGGTGAGGTTTTAAGGTATCACGAGACAGGCTTATAGGTGGGCTTCTGCTAGAAAGGGAGATCCATACAGGTCCTGCGCCCACCTCTGTTTCTTACAACTAAATATATTTTACCTGAAAGGGTGTAGGCTAATTCCTGCCAATTACTATTAAGCCCTTAAATACTGTGCCCCCTACTGCTGACTGAGTCGGTCTATTACTATTCATCGGCCTGTACTTCCAAGCACCTTCAGCACAGTTCGCATCCGAGAACTCTGTTGATTTTTGTCAGAAATGGCTTCTTCGAAGATGTGGCTTGCTTTCACAACATGTGACATCTTCAGCAAGGTCTTTTTCAGAGCTTATAACAATATGACACAGAGTAGGTCCAGCGTCAATCAACCCATTCGTTTACAACTGTAAATTCCGTTGCCATGGCAGTGAGTCACAGTGGAGGTGCGAAGGTGTGAAACAGACCCTACAAGGCCACCGAATCCTCTCCCCTCATTTTTTTACCTGCATCCTTGATTTTATCCTTTGCAAATGTTTTTAATTAAAACGCCATCGGCGTCCACCACCGCAGAGCGGCCACACGGACGCAGCCCATAATAAGAGCAGAGCTGCATGCCTACGTGTTTTTTTTTCCTTTGCTCTACGGGCGTTCTGATATTTGCTGGCGTTATTTATGTGCCATGTAACGACCCCGCGCCGGTGTTACGTGACTTTCATTAAGATATGCGGAAGAGCAAGGAGTCAAATGTGAAGGAATGTCCTACCCCCAGGGAGTCAAGAAGAAATGCAGACGTGAAATATTTCTTACACAAACTATATATACATTTTCTCCTAATATGCCGACCTATGTTACCTAGCAACAGGCATTTCTGGTTCCCCATTCTCTGGAGCATTGTTTGGGACTTCAGGAAGTGGATCTGTTGGGAATACTGACTGCAAACACGTGTCAGATGGCTTCAGATGATTCCTCAGTTATGGGATGAACAACGGACATTCAGACCGACGTGATGGGATGGGATGAATTTCATTAACAGTAGCCAGGGGTCGAACGGTCAGGTCCAGAAAGTACAAATCCAAGGTTATGTTTCAACCAACCGGTTAGGTATGAAGAATGACAGTCACAGAGTACTCAACTGGTTGGTTGAAACAAAAACCTTGGTCAGGATTTGTACTTTCTGGACCTGAACTTTCCACCTCTGACAGCAGCCAATGCAAATGTGGGACCGAAGATTATACTTCTGAAAGAAATGTCATTGTCATGGATTAAGGTAAAAAAACAGGTCTTAGTTGGAGAACATCATCAGTGGTAAAGTTCTTGGTAATATTTTATCGTCAGTCCACATGAATAAAAACCAGACTAATGGGCAGGCTTCTGCTGGAATGCTTACAGACATGCATTTGTGTTGTTATGGGGAGGACGCCACTCCATTGATGGTGATGAATAAAACAAAAGAAAGCTTGACAAGGCTGGTGTGCAAACACAGTGAGGCCCTGAGTCTCCGAGGCAGGCCGCTCTGCCAGATGGCCCGGTGTGACCGTGAGGAGACCCCGGCGTGACCCGTGGGCAATCCGTGCGCGAGCCAGGGAGCCGCAGGCCAGAGTGACGTGAGGAGGTAAGCTGGGGGCCGTGGTACCGCTCACATATGCCAGCCTGGCTGCTGAGCTTGGGAAGTGCGTGATGTCGAGGAGCAGGACCACACCACGTCTGGGGAGGTCAGCTCTGGATCCAAAGAACGGTGAAAAAGCAACCATCAAACGAGGCCCGAAATATCCGCTTGTCGAAGTTTGCCAAATGGCCATGTTTACTTCTTAAACTTTTATACGGTTTTGTTCCAATCCATATCCCCACCTGTATACAGTCCTGGCCCAGTCTCGGCCATCCTACCACACAGAGAGTTCTGTCACCCCCCAAAGAAACTGTCATAATCCCACCTACACAGTCCGTCCTGTCTCCTCCCACACAGCATTCTGTCCCCTCCCACACACAATGCTCTGTCCCCTCCCACCCCCACTGTTCTGTGTCCACCCACATGTAGCATTATGTCTCCTCCCACCCACATCATTCTGTCCCCACCCACACACAGCATTCTGACCACTCCCATATAGATTGTGTTCTGACTCCTCCCACACAATGTTCTGACCCCTCCTATATATAGCATTCTGGCCCCGCCCACACACAGTGTGCAGAATGTCTGTGTCATTCTCACAGCTCATTGAAGGCCAGATGGAACAAAGAGGACATTTATCCACATAAATGCTGTACTTCCCTGTCCATTCAATTATTCATCAAGATGCACTCAGAAAAACAGGCACTTCAAACACTTCTGTAGATTTTACTCTGTGTACTAGACGTCTTTTATTCTGGAAATACAAGGAATGGAGCATATGACCAAAACGTGCCCTCACAAAAGCAGCATCAGGGACACCTGAGTCAAAGCCAGAATCCATGAATCAGGATGGCCAAATTAATAATTGTAATGGTGTTTTTATGCAGATTAGACGGAAGGACATTACCTATATAGCTACATTCCCTCTTGGTCAGAGGTAAGCCATTCAGAAAACCAGTGTTTTAACTGGGGGGGGGGGGGCATTTATTATGTGATCAAAACGTTGTAAGGAATGGGACACAAATGGGTCACAAGGCTCAATGGGCATGCATGCAAATGGGATTCTGAGCCTAGTGAGTCCACAAAGTGTCTCAACGAGGTCCTGGGGGCCGTGGATCGTGTTGGATATGTGCAATCTCACAGCTTCGGTACACACTCTCATCAAGGTGTTTCTCAACCCAGTTCTCATGGACCCCCAGACAGTAAACATTTTTGCTCCCTGTACACCTGAAACAAACAATCGGGCAAACTGGAATTCCTGGAACAGTTGTGTTGGGAGCTGGGAAGGAGCTAAAACACAGACTATCTGGGGGTCCCTGGGGACAGGATTTAGAGGCTTTCAAACACAAACAGCATCCTGTAGCTACATAAGACACAGCAGCAGTATTCATCAAACCAAGTGACTGATTGTTTCTATTCTATTCTATTCTAGTGATTTTTGCTATTCAAACACACAAACACAAACACAGACAGACAGACAGACAGACAGACAGACAAACAAATAAACATCTAAGAGATGTTTATTCAAATTATGCTTATAGGCCAGATAACTGCCT
>JAODKN010000079.1:12522929-12534261 GCA_026774425.1 Petrocephalus zakoni
GCCCCCCTTCAGCCATCTCCACGGGGTGTGGGGGGGGGTTGCTGTGATGCATTACCCCCCCCCCCCCCAAATCAAGAGCCCCTCCCCCCAGCCCACCCACGCAACATTCACCTCTCTGCTGTAGACAACATGAAAATCGATCACGATCTGCTAGGTGGGCCCTTGGGACGGATACTAAGCGCATTTCCTGCGGTTCTCCGCCCCGCGCCACGTTCTGCTTCTCTCCTCAGCCTCCGTGGACCCGTGCACGTCGCCCGGGGGGGGGGGGGGTGGTTCTTCCACCCACAGAGCTCCTTCTTCACGACATTCCCCGTCACCACTGACAGTCACTAACGATGAGTGGAGTAGTTACTTAATCACTCCAAATCACTCTAAAGCCCCGAGACACCAGAGGCAGCCAACACCTCGAGATGAAACCGTAAACACTGTCTCATTACCCACTAGCAAACAACAGGTTGTCAGAAGGAGGCACATCTGAGAATGGAGTTTTTATTCCTCTTAATTTCTTAGATTTTTCGCATTTTCCCCACGCTGATTTAGCCCTGTGAAATACAGGCCCATTCTGCAAAGGTACCTGACATGAAGACTGACTGTGTCATCTCTCATGACAAGACAGAAGCCGGGTGCTTCTCTCACTCTCTTTCACATGCGCACTCCCTCTCTCATGCACACTCTCTCTCTCATGCTCACACTCTCTCATGTGCATTCCCTCTCTCATGCACACTCTCTCTCTCATGCGCACTCCCTCTCTCATGCACACTCTCTCTCTCATGCTCACTCTCTCTCATGCTCACACTCTCTCATGCGCACTCCCTTTCTCTTGCTCACTCTCTCTCTCATGCTTACACTCTCTCATGCGCACTCCCTTTCTCATGCTCACTCTCTCTCATGCTAACTCTCTCTCTCATACGCACTCCCTCTCTCTGCCGAGATGGAGGGACATTCCCGGTCAGTTTAAATGTAAGCACATAGACAATCAGCCCCGACCTCCACCCACCGTGGCCAGCAGGGATGTCTCCAAAATGTCAGACGAGTATCTCACAAGAGTGGCCACTTCGTAGACGCGCAACCGCCTGTTCTTCTCGGAAGTTTTCCGCTCGGAGTGGGACTGTCTATCAAAGTGTAATTCACTGGCCGAAGGACGGGGGGGGGGCACCACGTTGAAAGGGGCCGTGTTTGGCAAGCCGCTGTCTCAGTTGACTTAGTGCAAGTCGAGATATTAAACTCCCCCGCCGCCGATGTCTCTCGCGCTTCGCCCCCCCGCACCAAACCCCCTCACCACTTTATTAAGATGGTCGTCACAGAGACGCACCCCACCCCCCCACCACACACACGCGCGCGCTCCACCACCAGAGACTGCACTGTGATGGCTGAACCATCTGGGGCTGAGTCACCCATCGGCTCCTAGCTGAGCCGAGCTTTTACTCTCAGCAGGCCAAGCACGGCCAGCCTGCCCCCCCCCCCAACCGACCACCCGAGTATTAATACCTGTCTGTTTGAACTTTGCTGAGTGGGTGGCGCTGAATAAGAGCTCCATCTAAATGAATGAATGTCGTATGTGTGCAGGGTTAGGATACTCTAGGTTACTGAGCAGGCGTGTGAGTGGGCGTGGCATTTGGGAATTCTTGCAAATGATTGGATGTGCTTGTGGGTGTTTGTGGATGTATACTGGATGTAGGTGGGATACTCCAGTTCATTGGGCAGACCAACATGTGGGCATGGTTTGTGTATTTATGCAAATGAATGGGTGTTGCTGTGGCTAGGGCATTTGTTGAATGAACAGAAAGATGGTGGGCGTGAGTAGGGGACTCCATTGTTCAGATGTATATGTGGGGGTGGCTTGGGCATTTACACTGAAAGAATGGATGGATGCATGTGTGTGGGTGTGGCTAGGGTCCTGGCATCCTGTCCAGGGTGTCCCCTGCCCTGTGCTGCATGAAGATGAATGAATGAATGAATATTACATTTATATAGCACTTTTCAAGACACCCAAAGCACTTCACAGAACCAATGTGGAGCCACTTCACCCACCACCACTGTGTAGCGCCCACCTGGACAATGCAACGGCAGCATGTTTGGGTCGCCCAGCCATCGATGCGCTTAATGACGGCAGAACCTAGAAAACTTTAAAAAGTCCAGTAATTATTAGTTAGGACAACTGCAATAAAAACATATTTTTAAAGGCAAAAAAAAAGTGTTATGCCGTGTGTGGAGGAGACCCTGACATCTTGAAAGAAAGCGCAGGTCGACTCACACGGCTTTTGGGTTCTAAAAATGGAACCGTCTTCAAAATCAAATGGAACACAACTCGCTCCCCTAAAAAGGTCCAGCTACACACATCAGCTCGAGGGCTAATTAGTAAAGGAACGACACTCATGTCTAGTGAAGTATGAAAAAAGAAGCCCATGTCAAATTAAACATTTCCAAGGTCCCTCCCCATCAGATACGTGTAACACCCACTGAGAATATCCCAGACAATGAGTGTGTCTCCTGCCATATCCTTCCCATTGGATCTGATCCACCCCACGCTGCTCAGGGTTTGCCAGTGTGTTATGGAACCAATGCAGGAAATCAGGCCATCCGTTGGTATGCTCTGGACTGAACCAATCAGAATACAACATTATCACAAAATGCAGATTACTTCTGTTTGAGGTTAAAGGTTAAACGTTATAATTCAGCATCCTTGGGTCATGTGACCAACAGAACATTTAAGGCATTCATATCGTGGCTGATGAATACAGGAAGGATTCAACCACTGTTAAACTCATACCTGTTTGACAGATTATCATTCACCATAAAAAATGTCGTTTCCTGCAACGCTAAACAGGGTTAGGGATACAGAACCAAAAAGCCAGCTGGGCCGCTTTTACCAGGGGCCCATAACAGATACTTTCGAATGAAATCATGCAGAATCTGCACAAACGTGAATTTATTGGATGAGCCAATCGGGTCCATAGCGATATTGAAAAGGTTAAGTCCGCTGAGCAATTATTCCAGAGTACAGATACTTTATAATCTGACTCTCTAATGTCTGTTTCTGAAGTAATAAAAACAAGTGTCAGTCACCTGAAGGGGAATTATATTACAGGTGATAGGCTCCTATTAATCTGAGAGAGAGATCTACAGTATTCAGCAGAATCCCCCCAGAGGAGAAATAATGTAGTTTTTGGAGGAAACTCTGGCAGACACATGGGACTGTTTGGTTCTACGGAGCACATGGTGAAATCCTTCTGCTTCGGAAATGCACCAGAATGGTCCTGGAATCAGGGAGAATGCACATTGTGTGCTATACACAAGGCTCTCCATTCACTGGAGATCCAGAGCGATCACTGTGGCCAGTGACACACGTTACATCTACCTGTATTTATTTGGCAGATATATAAGCAGATAATACATAAGAAGCATACAGCTGTCATGGAGATAACTTTGGTACAAGAGCTGCTAGGCTGAGCTTCCAGTGATAGACCAGTTGTGGGGGAAATAGCTATATGAACACTGTTAATGAGTATTCTCAAACAGCAACAGAAAGTGGGTCTAAGCGCAGTGTACAAATGCAGCATCCCGTTAGTGCCGAGCAAACCAAGCCTAAACATGAAATTAACTCACCTCTTTGGATTGGCATAGATGTGGAATAGCTTGGTCGTTATGAGATGAGGTGCTCGGGGAGCATCACTCTGCTGAATTCTGAGACCAAGAGGGTACACACCCCTGTGACGAGCGCGCCTCGCCCATTTTACGCGACCTCTTATCCGACCTTTGACCCCAAGCTGACCCCAAGGGACTGTATTACCTATGCCACACCAAACCCCATAAAAATCACAAACCAACCCAATGACCAACAAGTCGATCCCTTATGAAAACATAAAAACAAATTCCGGACTATTATCGTCTATTGTTCTTTGGGCTTTTCATTGGCAAGGACTTCTAATCTGGAGGAAACAGTCTCTTGAACAGATTGTGTTTTTTCTAAGACATAGTTACGCGGGGGCTAATTATGACTGGATAAACACAGTATTAAACACTTGCTGTTGGATTCAAACCTGAAAATGCTTTACAAAATACAAAGCAAAACACAGCTCTTATTTTGGAAAATATTTTCATATTTTCAATATCTATAGATGAATAAGTCTATGAATGACCAATCTTCCATCTGCCAGTCTTCCATGAAAACTTATCTGTTACAGGCTAGACCAGCAACTGAGTATATGACCATTATAAAATCAATTAATATAATTCTGAGTTGAAGGCAAATGGTTGGTTGGGTAGTTAGCATTGCTGTTTCTCACCTTTTCTGATCATCACTAGTTTCTACTCCTTCAGGTGGTGGGCTTCGGGTTAGCTTAGTGACCTTGTCCTGTATTAGTGGTCAGAATTTGGTTTGATGGATTGATAATACATAGATAAAATGGCCATATAAACACGTTAGTTAGATCTTGAATGTTCCATTATCTATATAAAATATGGTAGTAACATTATAAGAATATAACATAGGAATTAGTTTTGATTTGTGATATGCCTCTGGGCAAAAGCGATGATTTGTGATTGGTCTCTGGTTAAAAACTTGGTTTGTGATTGGTCTCTGGGCAAAGGCTTGGTTCATGATTCGTTTCTGGGCAAAGGCTTGGTTCGTGATTGGTCTCTGGGAAAGACTTAATTTGTGATTTGTCTCTGGCTAAAAGAATTGGTTTAAGATTGATTCCTGGGCAAAGGTTTAAATTGTGTTTAGTCTCTCTGAGCCAAGAACACCAGCATATGGCACCTTCAGGCAGAGTGGAAAAGACCCCTTCATTGGCACTTTACCGCTGTCCATAACTCAATGTTATTAAAAACAGTGTTACTATGCAGCAGGACACACCAGGCATTTCCTCCTGACTGGTGACGCAGGAAGGGGCACTGAGACAAAGCTGTTTTTACCTGACACGCACAGTCCCGAGGGGATGAACAGGCTTTAAGATGCTTTTCTTTGTTCTCACAGACCATGGACTGCTCTTGTAAAGGGTCTGTGGGGTATACCAGAGAACATAGATATGATGGGGGTACAGAGCTACACTGTGACAGTAGTGTAGTACTAAAGTGAATTTGTAGCTTTAAATGCCAATTTGTCTCTTAAGTAGACAATATGATGATGTCTGTGACATGGTTCAGTCTTGATCACCAAGAGCACTAAATCAGCATTTGATTTGGCGCTTTCACAGCGAAGTTCTGGAACCTGGCCCCAGTTTACAAGTCGCTGGGCTACCTCGACCTGGAACTCCTGTAGCTCCTGGCCACATTCATGAGTTACTTTCACGCCACAGAACAGGAACTTGCAGAAAGTAATGCGGAAAAATGCAGAAAGTTCATAGGGTAAACTTTACACATAATTTCACAGCCCTTTATACATTTTTACTTATATGACCTGTTTATGGGGTATGTCCCACTGGGAGGAGGCCCCGGGGAAGACCCAGGACACGCTGGAGAGATTATGTCTCTCGGCTGGCCTGGGAACGCCTCGGGATTCCCCCGGAAGAGCTGGACGAAGTGGCCGGGGAGAGGGAAGTCTGGGTTTCCTTGCTTAGACTGCTGCCCCCGCAACCCTACCCGGACAAGCGGTAGAAAATGGATGGGTGGACCTGTTTATGAATTTTATGAAATCTATCCAGCAGATTGATCTTTCATTTCAAACTATGTAATGTTATGCCACTAATAAGCACTGGCAGAAATATGGAGACACAAGCAAAAAATATATTAATTCATGCAAATGTAAGTGCGGTATAAAAATAATTCCATCTCGATTTTTGCCCCACTATATCTTTTCTCTGTACTAGTGAGTAACTTCCATGTTAGTGCTAGTGCTTGTGGTCACCCCATCAGCAAGCTACCACTCTAATTGCCTCCCCAGTAGTTTGTGTTCAAATGAAAAATACTTATTATGGAGTTGGTGCTAAAAAACGGGTTCTGGAACTGCCTCTGTGGAACTGCAATTGGGCTGAGTTCCAGAGGTGTGAACGCTACAAAAGTTCGGATTCCAGAAAAATGTTCCGCCGGCGTGAAAGAGCATATTGTGGCTAAATCTGCAGCCCAATTACTGCTGGCACCAAGTCCTGGTTGATTTGTTCTTGATGTACCAGAAATTCAGACTAGAAAGAGCAGGCTTCTTCTATGGATCTTGATTCATGGAATCATCTACCCGCTCATGCTGGAGATACACTCTCCATGTTTAATTACATAAGAGTAAAAACCAGCCTCTACAGTCTCTCTATAACTAATATCGCATGTTGACTCTCACACTCCACCCAGTTGGGAATAACCCCACCTCTCATCCTTTTATTATTCTGCATCTACTCTCTAAAGATGGCGGTGCATCACAATGCAGAGGCTTCTCTAGCTCCCGGAATTGAATGACTATTGGCCGATTGCTCTCACTCCAATTGTCATGAAGTGCCTCAAGAAACTGGTTATGGCACACATCAAGAGCTCTGTCAATGTTACTGTGGACCTACATCAGTACGCCTATCGCAGGAACAGAGCCACTGACGACGCCGTCTCTGCAGTGGTTCACACGGCTCTCACCCATCTAGAGAGCAAGGACTTGTATGTCCACCTTCTGTTTGTGGACTTCTGCATTTAACACAATAGTCCCACAGACACTGGTAAGAAAACTCAAGACACTTGGACTGAGCTCTCCCATCTGCAACTGGGTCCTGGACTTCTTGACCAACAGACCACAGCATGTTAAAATCCACGACCTCTCCTCCTCCACCATTACCCTCAGTACTGGTTCCCCCCAGGGCTGTGTGCTGAGCCCCCTCCTGTTCTGAGCCCCCTCCTGCCCTGCATGTCGGAGGAGCACCTGTGGAGGTGGTCTCTAGTTTCAAGTACCTGGGTGTACGCCTCACCAAGGACCTCACTTGGACTATAAATACATCATCACTTATCAGGAAAGCCCATAAACGCCTCTATTTCCGAGCTGGACTCAGGAGCGCAGTCCTGAACTCTTCCTACAGGTGTGTGGTGGAGAGCATTCTCGCTTTCTGCATCACAGTATGGCATGCCGGCTGCACGGCTGCAGAAAAGAAAGGAAGGTGGTGTAGGCAGCTCAGAGGGTGGTGGGGGGCAGCTTACCCACTACCACTGACATTTACACCACCAGATGCAAGAGAAGGGCTTCCTGCATTAAGAGGGACCCCAACCACCCACCCAGCGCACAAATTGCTTGTTCCTCTCCCCTCAGGCAGGAGTCTGAGGAGCATCAAGAGGAGGACCACCAGACTGTGTAACAGCTTCGTTCCAGATGCCGTAAGACTGCTGACCTCGGGGCCCCCCCTTTAGCCCCCACACAGACCCCCCCGTACCTCTACCAGAAGCACACCAAAGTGTCATAACATGTGCAATGTACCTGTAACATAATATTTAAATTATTATTACCCCAACCAAAGTAATATTTAATACGTGCAATAAGGTCATATGTGCAATGCTCATTATAACTATTATTATATAGTAAATTACCTGGATGTTTCATGTCGCATCCATTCCATGCCTGCCTCTGCGTATTGGACGCTGTACATATTGCTAATTTATACTCCATACTTTATACTTCAGTACCGTCATATTTATTTCTTTAAAAGTTTAAAAGTGTGTGTGACTAGCTCTGCGGCTTATCTGTGACCTGAGTACTTAATTTCGCTCCACGGCGTGTGTGAACATGTGTGGAATGACAATAAAAGTTCTTGAATCTTGAATCTTAAAGACAGTTCTGTTTTCCAGATAGTCATTCAAGCAAGCTTCTTTTAAGTGGTCAAAATTATTTTCTATTCTCCCAATACTTAAAACCCGACACATCGTCACGCTGCCTTCTCCTCCAATCCAGCGGCCATTAGCAACCGCGGCCATCAACATTCACAGCACAGCTCAGCACCTTCCCTAGGGTATCCTGTGAACTATCAGGTCATCGGTAGCCCCCGCTCTGCTATCAGTGTGAGCGTGGGGGGGCTTAGTCCAGCCATCAGTCATGCTGCCACCCACCCAAGGGCTGAGGTCAGGGCCCAGTAGTTGAGGAAACACCTGATTAATGAGGAGGAGCTACCCTCAGCATTTACAGCCCTGTTGCACATCTGTGACTTGGATTAGTGAAGGAATAGCAGGGTTACAGTACAGTGGCAAAGTGCAAAACACAAAAACACAAAACAATTTGAAAATGCAAAAACAAAAACTTGAAGTGCAAAACACAAAAATAAAATGAAAAAAAAAAAAACAGAGGTGCAAAACACAAACACACAAAAAGAAAATGTACAAAAACAAAATCCAGTGCAAATGCAGCCAGTAAATTACGGAAATACATATTACACCACCATATTACAGCACTGCACACTCCACATCCGGGGTGCAGTAGGTTTTCCGGGCAGATTCAGGGGTTCCAACTACTTCAAAGGGGCCCTTGAATATGGGGGTGGCGGTGACATCATCTCAGGCATCCCAGAGTTCCTAGCTAAGCATCTGATAGTGCCCTGAATGTATCCAGTCTATGTTATGTGATATGTTGTGTTGTACGATATGTATGCAACAGGAAGGCATGTATGTGACATATGTGGTGAATGTCGTGTGTAATCACGGATGCTTCATGGCCGGGGGATGATGATGGAGGGTATACGTGTGCCATGCAGTGACGCATGTCACATACGTAGCCTTCTGTCATGTTGCACGTATGGCGTGCTACGCCGCAGTGGCACAGGTAGTTTGCACCGGCACCCATGCGATTTAGGAGAGGCGTTTGGCTCAGAGCAGGATGTGCTGCCCGTGATCTGAGAGGAGGACACCGCCCGGCATCTCAATGCGTGTGGTCGCTTGGGCGATGGGGGCGGCCGGGCCGGATTATCCCATAAATCCCTACCTCCCACACCCTCACTGAGAGAGCGGGGGTGTGATCCTGGCCTCATTTATGAGGCTGTCTGGGAGCGTAGCTGAAAGACAGTGAATCAATAATAATATGTATGTATGTATTATTATTATTATTATTATAATCAGAATCATCATCGTTATTATTATTTGACATTTTTGTTGTCTTTATAAACAGAAGTGGTGAGGTGCTCACCATTGCCTTGTTTGTCCCTCACTCAGTTGTTCTACGGCTCACATTCTTAGACTCGTTAGCAGAGTTCTGACATCAGGATTCTGCCTGAATCCTTTTGGCTGCAACCACGGTTCCCACAGAACAACCCACAGCTTCTCCGACATCACAGATCTGCTTAATAGAATCGATTATCGGCAGATCGCTGTGCCATGTCACGTGCTTCATTTAAAAAGTTACTGCGATAAAACTTTAGAGAGAAGTAAGGCTTGGAGGTCTTGTGTACCGGATGGTTTATCTTTTGTTCTCTGGAGGCCAGAGCCGCACTACCCAACTCTTCCAGCAGGAGGGGACACCTCCCTCAGTCCGGCGAGTGAGCCATGGGTATGGCTCAATATCTGCCTACATCCAGGTAAGACATGCATCTGCCTCGTTTGTTTCTGCTCATGATTCCGTCCATCCTGCCAGCTCCTTGCGTAATCAAAAATGCATCAGTGGATGAAATTTTAAATAATATTTTCACAGTAAAACCTCCAACTGCCCTACAGGACCACCGGAGGGGGTGATTACCAGGTCCACAACTGAAGGTGAGACTGGGCTCCTCTACAAACACCGCAGCCCCGCCCCTCAGGTGAACTGTGGTGGGGTCACATCATCCCAAGCTCCTGGGGTTAACCAGGACGTCATTATTCTCTGAATCAACGATTCATGAATGGCATGAATCACGGCTGGTGTCCCACACTGAACGCATTCTCTGGCTCTCGCATGAGGATTGATTCACATTTCTTCATCTCCACTCATAATTTACATTCTTCTTCAGATGAGATCGACCTCATCCATGCATGGAAGAATCTCGCAAAACAATTCTTGCAAAGCTTGACCCGGTTAACCACTGCCCTGTGGTGATGAACGTTTGTATGGGTGCAGGAATCAGGGCCAACACAGCAGAGTGGCCATAATAGCAAAACAGAAATAGCCCTTTACCTGCAGGCCACTGTCGCCCCCTACAGGCTGGGAAATGGGCTGCATTATACAGGTGTCACATTCAGCCCATGTGTGAGTCACCTGTCAAGCCTAGAACATCATAGACAGAATGAATGCGCATATAGAGCTCTAATTTAAGTTGTGTTCGTGACAGGGGTGTCCCATTGTGGGCGGGATTGAAACCTGGTTACCATGTGAACAGTCCAGCGTCCTAAAACACGATCGCGATGCTCATATCAGCTTAATCTCCCTACCTGAATCCTCCCGGTGGTAGCAATCAGAAGCTGTTTCATCATGGGGGTTAAAAACACATCTGAAACCACCCCACCTCTCACAGATTCCCATCACATTGCTCTTAGACTAAACCGGGGCCCGCAGATGGGGATTTGCAATCAGCTGGATCCAAAACAGATGATGTAATACCCCCTTTCATCCGCGCAGCATTCGTGCATTAACGTCCGACACATTCGCCTTCAAACTGTCTTTTAAGACATGATTAATTAGGATTGCATTTGAGTATCGTTAATAATTAAAAGCGCCCTAAAGACGTCCATTTCCCTCAGTGTGCGGGATGTTTGTTATGCACTTGCATCTATATGATATAAACATAATTATTTCCTCTGCATCCTGCCAAATCATTTCGACCTGCTTTTGTGAGTGATACTGTAATTGTTTTATGTCTCTGCCTGGGTTGTGTCACACTGAGCACCAGAGGGCACCAAGTGGGGTGCTGCAGATTCCGCTCCGGGGCACATGCAGTCACCCCTCAGGGACCGGATGCCCCCGTCCACTCGCCTCACACCTAAG
This sequence comes from Petrocephalus zakoni, assembly GCA_026774425.1. NCBI lineage: Eukaryota > Metazoa > Chordata > Actinopteri > Osteoglossiformes > Mormyridae > Petrocephalus > Petrocephalus zakoni. Next base: position 12,533,767 of record JAODKN010000079.1, read on the forward strand.
CTGAAGCTGTAACAGACAGGGCCCGCGGCCGGCGGGCAGCGACTGGCTGGTCCCACGGCGTCCGGCACTCTGACGCCGGGTAAACCCAGGATGCGGAGCACCAAAAGAGGAAACCTTACAAACCGACACCATGTATCCAAAGATGTGGCCTGTCCCCTCAGCTCGGGGCCTCCCAGGGTCACCGTGCCCCGTATGCCGCCGTCAGGGGGTCACCGGGATTCATCACCGTTTGCTCAGCCTCTCAGCTGGCGTTTGGCACAGAGCAGAGATAACGAGGCCCCTCTGCAGGCGACCGAGGCCACGGGTTGGCCTGGGGGCCATCTCTTACAGCGGCGGGGGGCCAGCACTCCCACCAAGAACTGTCATAGGGGGGGGGGGGGGGGCGGGTAAAAAAATAGAAAGCAAAAAAGGCAAAAATTCCAAAAAAAGGCGCAAAAAATTATCGATGAAGACGAACGTCAAGACAACGATAAAGACCGGGTTGGTTGGGGTGTT
>JAODKN010000079.1:12553911-12563979 GCA_026774425.1 Petrocephalus zakoni
GCGGCAAATGGAATGTGTGACACTGGGTTTTCCTCGGTTTTTCAGCGGATGTGACGTCACTCCGCGCGCCGAGCTCCATTTTCGAGAGTAAAAGGAACGCACGATAATTACGCCCTTAAGTCCAAACCCCAAAAGGGAACATACTCTACCTACACACATGACTCAAAGGTATAGGACGAACATCAGGCACCAAGCGTACATAAGAGCACATTGATGCTGGCCAATCAGTGTTGTAGCCTGCCTCCAGGTGTGTGACTCACATCTGCTAAATACACTCCTCTGGCTTGTGTAAGACTATACATCCTGTTAGGTTCGTCTGGGGGATCCGCGGTTACCGCTGTGTGCAAGTAATCCGAGGATTGAGTGCGTTGGTCAACGTGGAGATAAAGGTCAGGCTCCTGCGTGTGTGTCTATGTGTAGGGTACAGCCGTCTCACCAAAGGAACGCGCCGATGATTGCAAGCTGACATGCAGTGTAGAATCCACACTGCTGCTCACTGACGGGCAATTTCAGATGGAAGGTGGGGCTTGGCCAGCTAACAATTTTTCATTGTAGGAACGTTTACTGAACGTTACAATTAAGGTATGGAAACGTTCAAAGTGTTCAGTGTTCCTAATGGTCCCAGAACATTTTCCCTTTACTACAAGACTAATAATAAAAAGATAAACATACTGTAAGCGCAAAAGGGCATAGTAAAGCAATGGGTAACACCATCGCATTACACATCAACGATCATAGATGGCATGTTTATACTTACTGCACTTTTATGAAACAATACTATTATATTTTTTAACATTAGTTATGTTAAAAGGATGCTCAGGTATGTTATCATGCTGACACTGACAGAACCTTTGTTAAAATGTTAAACACTAACGTTACAGTAAGAATTTTCTCTGCCAACTTTGAGAGGACCTTAACCTAACATTGGCTAAAGTTCCGGGAACGTTCCTTGTTACATGCTCCTTATTCAGGAGCATGTTAGCAAAACGAATGCTCTAGGTCAGGATGCAGTTTGCATGCAATTCTAGGACAGACTGGGTCCCGTGACATGTGGATTGTTTGTGATTTGACAGCAGATTCTTAAGATACATGCCTCTCCCTGGTCAAATGGATCAAAGACTAGGAGGATGGCTCAGTGTTTAAAAAGAGCCCTGTTTGCATGGGACGGACCATACATGGGCTGGGAATCACTGGATCTATAGTTCCTGGATGTTCCCTGTACAGCAGTCATTAAGCACAAACTGGCTACCCATGCATCACCCTTAATGCTTAAAGGGCACTGCCCCCATCCCCCCCCCGGGAATGGCCTTCCCGTTACAGATGTGATGATGTTGCCAAGCCCTGGTGCTTCCAGAGCGATCTCACCTCATTAACATTTACGGTGACGAGGAACTGACGGCCTGATTAAGATTTCATGGGCCGAGACTTTCTACGTGGATATTGACATTTCACGTTCCGATAAGGTGCTCGCGGCGACGCAGAGGGCATGCGTACATGCACGTGTATGCACACGTGAGTGAGCATGTGTGCTCTCCTTGCGATGGAATGCTGTCGCAGTTCCTGCATTGCAGACTTCCCCTGAATTGATTTGAATGGAAGTGAATTGAATTGAATTGAATTGAATTAAAGGACTTTGAATCCTGGTATAACCTCGCCGTGACCCTGAATTAGATAGATCACTACAGAGAATGAATGAAAACCTAAATATCCTTTATGGAGCAGTACACACAGATCAAACTGCTTCTACAAAGCCATCTGTCTTCCTACCATGCTAGTCTATCACGGGGCATGCACCTGCAGAATCCATGGGCAGATTAGAGAAGCCAGTTCACTTAACTGCCTGGTTTTGGATCGTGGGCCGGGGGAGCCACAGAACTCAGAATCATGTGACTGAAACCCAGGTCTTCAGCCTTTGCAGGATGCAGGACAGAAAGCATGCACACAGAGAGACTCAAGCCCACACCTCTAGAGCATCACCTACAGGCATCTGCTGGTTTTATGGCCTGCCTTCTTACAGAGCTACCATCCACCTGTCTTAGATGTGGTGACATCCCATCATGACCAGCTACCCAGTAACAGGCCCCCCTTTTTAAAATAAAAACCTTCCTTTAACATGGTGGCACCAAAATTCACACAGTTTTAATATTAAAAAGAGACACTGGATTGGCTATTGACATCTGTCAATCATCCATATACCACAGAGACCTATGATGATTGGGGCCTGGAGGTAGGAGGGGAAACAGGTCTCTAAAGCACAGCCATGATTGAAGGCATGACGGATGCAATCCCTCGGGTACTACACAGGTTCACGGTGCACAAATCCTGGAGTCGGTCCTTCGCCCCCTCATTTAAATACGGTGTGTGTGCGGAATCAGAATAATCTTTTGTACTGAACAACATTCAAACAGTAATCAAAACCTGAATTGACATTGCAGTGTAAACCATAGTCTATTAACCAAATGTGTAAAGAACTGGAATTTTCTCTTTAAAGGATTGCAGAGGGCGTGTGGATCCCAAGAAGGGCCTGAACGTGTCCGTAGAGAACAATCTAGCCAATAAAAGCTTTTAAAAAATAATCTTTCCCATTTCCTGTTCTTTCTACTTCTCCTGAGTCTTTTGATTCTAATTTAGGAGTGAAACACACTCCAGAATGCCCCCCCCCCCGGCCCACCCCCCGACCTGCAAATGCGTGTGTGCCCAGTATGGTTTTACCGCTCTTCTATGTTTATTTCCCTTAAGCTCCTCACCACCTTTATTATCTCAAGGCACTCCTTCCTGGTCTCTTATTCAAGACACCGGGGACAATCGATCACGGCGACGTCTCATCCCGGGAAAGACAGGCCTCATGTCAGTTTCACACTGTAAAACTGCTTGACTGTGGGACAGCTCCACCGCCCCCTGGGGGGGCACACGCCTGAGCAGACAGCCACCTTAACGAGCTTGGGGTGTCTGGAGTAAACTGCTGGAAGCTGATTGATGGTCGTCCCATTGTGACATCACAATTCATCTGGACGATTCATCACGGACCCCTTAACTGAGACGTAACACCAGTGACACACAGTGAAATCTCCACTCATTAATGCGAGCGGCTCTCTCCCGCGCAAAATGCTTAAGGAAAAATTGAAAGAGGTTTATTTATTTCACTAGTTTGGTATATCTAAGGTCAGGGGAAGGTGCAAGCTGTACTTTATGTACAAACGTTTTTTTTGTTTTTTTTTTTACAATTTTATTCTTGAAGAAGGTAATACACCCATACAAGAAACACAAAACAAATCCTGGTCCACATTTCCCGCTGAGAAACAGTATGAGTGTAAAAGGCAGTGGGGTCAGCTTTGATGTGATGTCTGGGGAACTTGCTGTAACCAAACAAGACAGCTTAGAGTGAAGGTCTGTGTGTGTTTCTGAATGCAGTGCGAGAGCTGGAGACATTACCGGAGGCTGAGCAAGACTCCCATGTCACTGTATTGCCCTCTTCTGGTGATAAATAGTACAGCAACTGTGAATGTCCACACGCGTTTAACGATCGCGTCTCTTTCTTAAGTTACTGAACAGTTAAGTTAGTTAAGAGGAGGTCGCCGTGGGAGCCTGAAACGCACCCCACTCTGCGGCCAAGCTCAGCACAAACCGCCTGGCAGCAACCAGGAAACAGATTCATTAAGGCACTAGTGGGCTTCTCTAATTTGGTTTTCAGAGGGACTGAATTAATCACTCCACCGGTGGTGCTAGAGAAGGGGATAAAAATGGATTGCTAATCTATTTAAGTAAAGCAGTCTGCAGGTCCGGAAGAGATGTGACCTATGAGAGGCAGGGCCCCGAATGAGACCGGGCCAGCAGGAGGTCACACCTGGTCCGACTGGATGGGGCTTTAAGCCCTGAGCCCGGGTTTGGGGCTGGAACTACAGTTTGAACCCAGACCTTTAGCATTATTGGGTTTCTTGGGAGATGCGTTTATTCAAACTGTGCTTTTAAACAGTCAGATCATTTTGGGGTGACGGGTCTTTGATCGTTTGCCAGATGCTGGCCCACATCCAGCTTTGCTGGACGGCAGCCTGAGCCGGGCTAAATGAGACCTAAACTGGGCTTTCCTCGCTTTCACATCACTTTGGGATAAAGCGTATCCTAGATAAATGTGTTGTAATGTCGAACACAGCCAAGGAAACAGCCGTGACAAAACCCGACAAGTCAGGGGATCCCAGAGCACTGATCTGGACCGACCTCGAGTGGGAATGTGGCAGGCTTTTCCTAACCTGGCTCCTGGCGAAGCCCCGGGGGAACGTCAAAGGAGATCCCTCAGCCCCTCCGACTTGCATCACACCGGCGGTTCATGTTTCTCACGCGCGAACCCATCCCCCCCCCTGTCACGGGCACCGCGATTCGCACAGCCCCGCTCGCTCGTTCGAAGACTCGATCCCATGCGATCCGTTTTATTATGAGGGATGCTGAGCCATACAGCTGCGATGGAGTTTCACGTCAAAGCAACGTCTGCGACAGCCGTCTGCGGGCCAGGGATGTGGGAGGAAGGTTTACAGGCTCTCGGAGAATATGCAATCGATGTCAGGAGACTTAAGAATGAGCACAAAGGATGTTAGGTCGGGGGGGGGGGGGGTGGCGGCAACCGATGGCTTAGAGCAGTGTTTCCCAAACCAGAGTCCTCGGGGACCTCCAGACAGTCCACATTTTTGCTCCCTGCCTGACAGTCCAAATTTTTGCTCCCTCCCAGCTCCCAATAGGAGCAAAAACCTGAACTGTCTGGGGGTCCTTAACGACTGGGTGGAGAAACTCTGGCTTGAAGAACACTGGCCATGAAGATAGTACTGAAGAGTCACATCATCAGTGTTGTGGGTTTGACTCCAACCTACACTCTTTGTGGGTCGTTAATTTGTCATATTCTCTAGGTATTTCCCCTTCAGTGAGAGGTGCAGATTGGCGAGTCGGTCTGTCTAATTTGCCCTTAGTGTCTGCTTCTGTGTGTAAGTGCCTTACTGGCATCCAGTCCAGGCTGTTCCCCCATGCTGTGCTGCTTGGATAGGCTCCCGGCCCTCCTGGGACACTTGGGAGAGAAGCTCATTCATAATTTATGAATACGCACAGTAATATAAAATGGAATAAAGCAGAAACATAAAAGGCATCCATTATCAAAATAAAAATATTTAAATTGTACTTTTAAAGAGTTAGCAATAATTATCCATTATCTTTTATTGCAGACTTATTATTGGGATAATGCAGTGATTTAATTAACCTCCAAAACAAGCTGACCTGTTGATACTTCTAAGTTTGGTCCGCTTGTACTCCGACCACACAGTACACCCTCTTGTGGTTTTCCCTGGGAACAGCAGCACGTCGGAAGTTTGGACAGCAGGCAACACGTTTTTTATTTTGCAGTTTTCTTTTCTCAGAGAGAGGCTGAATCAAACCCACTTTCATTAAAATAAAATCTGTGAAGTAGCCACTAGTTTAAAGTTCACAGGGGGTGTTTACAGGCAGCAGGCTGGAGCCATTCAGCTTGTGAGCTTAATTTGGTCAGCTGGAAGAGCACAGAGTAATTTGAGTGAGGCAGGCTGTCAATGTTACCCATAATGCTCAGCTCAGTAAACATACAGAAATGCAATTTCACAGTAATTTCACTTTTTTGACTGGTTTCCAGACAGATAGATTAGATAGATAGATAGATAGATAGATAGATAGATAGATAGATAGATAGATAGATAGATAGATAGATAGATAGATAGATGGATAGATGGATGGATGGATAGATAGATAGATAGACAGATAGATAGATGGATGATTAATTGCAGGTCATGGAAAGTATTCCAGCACAGGTTTCTGCGAAAGAGCTTAAGAAAAGTCCTGAAGATCCAGAGTTGACAGTCTTGAGTTTTTGGCGTCTTGTCTTTGTATGATAACGTCCAGCATCAGCAGTACACGGATGTCACGCTCCAAGCACCGCGGAGGGATCGGCTTAACGTCATCTCCTCATGGGGCTACGTGGCCACGTGTCAGCGGAGGCTGGCTCGCTGCCAAAGCGGAAGCTAAGGACAGCGCCCCCAGGAGGTAGGGCCGTCTATACTCTCTGATCCCGCTGCCAACTGCTGTGCTGGACAAATGTTTTAGTTTTGCCCAATGAACCATCAGGAGGCTCATAACTGTAGCTTAACAGAGTGCATATTATGCATAAACACACAAGGGGAGTGTTGCATTATTTAGATACTCAGCACATATGTCTATCCAAAGCTGAATGTCTGAGATTTAAGGCCCCTAACTGGCGTACCTCCACCCCGGACCTGGGATCCACACCAGCATTCCTCCTGCTGTTGTCTCCAGCCAATGATGTAAGAAGGCCCGTCGTCTGGGGTCTGGGAGTAGCACTGACGCCATGTGTGAGAAATAGGAAAATTCCTTCTGAAGACATTTGTTTGTTTTTCAGATTTTTTTCCCCACTCCTAGCAAATCACGATTTATGGGTTTCAGATGACCACAGGGCAGAGAGCAACCCGAAATCGGAAAGAAGCGACGATTCACCCAGAGTAATGCCGCTCTTTGGGATTAGCTCGGGCTGTTCAATAAGTGCAGTGATGAGAAACCATGAGCTCTGTCTAGGTTTCAGGTATGCATCCAGTCACAGGAGTCTGGATGATGCAATGGAAGCATGTGGCAGGGTGTAGCTGACGTGTGGCTTGCCGGTCTCTGCAGATGGACCCCAGCATCCACACCCTTGCTTCTGGCCCAAGGTTCACTGAGGCTAGAAAGTGGAGCTTGGATTTTGGGACCAAGGAAAAAAAGGGATGAAGACCTTCCTTCTTTCCACGTTCAGCTCTTACATCATCCCCACCTTGGGATTATGACGGATCTTTTTGTTTCTGGAGAACTTCAGTGCATATCAGGTTTTTCTGGACGTAATATTAGTAGTTCCCCAGCTTTTCCAAAGCAGGGCCATGATTAAAGGGTGTTCTGTAAATGTAGAACAGTTTACACACACATCTTTTTCAAGTTCAGATGCTTTTATAGTCAAAGTCATTCGGTGCAACTTGCACAACCAATTGTTCTGTGAGGCCACCCGAGTATAACCGCTGGCTCTGTTTCCGAAACACGTCATTGTTCTAGGTACAATAAGCACATCCCACTTTATGACTTGGAACTAGAACTTTGATCTTTTCATCATATTTTGGCCTTCTCAACCACTGCACCCCCTACTGTAAATAAATATAATTGCATGTCTTTCTCATCTTAGTTAAAAAAAAGCACATTTCAAACCTGTGAGGCCACACCTCTCACCCCTGTCCTTTCATTTTTCATTCTTTTGTGGCTGAAATGGGGAGACCTCATTAGCTCTGCTTAGCCAGTAGAGCCCTGGAGACATTGTCTGGGACATTTATACATGGGACTGGGGCTTCCCTGCCAGTTCATTCTTGGCAGGTGTGTTTTTCCCACAAAAGTTCCAAAACTCCTGATTGGTCAGATGCAGCTCTGCCACATGTCCTGTTATTTTGAGAGACAAAATTATTAACCAGTCCAAATCCTTTAAACTGATTTTTTTTTCCAAGTAAGAGGCTCAAACATTTTATTTTGGAAGTTACCTTAAGATTCCAGTCATCCTTCCGCCATATGGTCTCTAAGGAAAGCTTCCTCACTGGAGAGCCTGCAGGGTGACTGGAAGAAGCTTCATCGTTGGAGAAACAGGGTTTCTGACGTCAGATTTATCTGTGTGCCTGTTACTCAACAAACATGCTTCCCACAAACTAGGACCAGGCGCTGTAGCAATGAAAACCAAATGTCCGATGTGCCGGGCAAACCTAAATAGATGCCAGGAGAATGCCGCGGGGGACACGGGCCAATCACATAACACAGCTCATTAGAAAATTATCTCATTGTAATATCACAGCTTGTTAAGAGATCCCAGCTCAATACTGTTCCATGGCTAAAACCCTGCAGATCATCACTGTATTAAACACACAGGAGCAGAAACATAACTAACTCGCAGTTAAACACATGCTGATCTGTGATACATTACTGTCGCTGTTTATAATAAAATAGCCTAAATGAGTACCTCTGCTTTATCACACAGATCTTTTCACCCATCTTGAAAGAGCCATTTGGTCTGCAGATTTTCATCCGACTCAGTGGTGAAAAGCCGAGCGATGTGGTACGATTGCAGGAGTTTGGCACCTCTTGTGCAATGCCTTTGGGGTGGGGGGGGGGGGCTGGGAAATCAAAAACAAAGGCAGTAAACTGGCCCCCGTAAGACACAGAAAGCCTTATGTGTTCAGGGCTGCAGGCTTCAGCCTGGGTGACTGTCCAGCCGTCCCGCAAAATAAAGTCACAAAGCTGACCAACGCCTCGCTCTTTCATAACACAGCCACCACCTTGCTGAGCCAATGGCAGACGAGTCATGCGTCCCAGCATGAGCTGGAGAGCATGAGGAGAAGACAGGCAGCATAGGCTCACAGGAAACAAGACAGCCCCTGTCACAACTGGACCCTGCCCAAGGGAGGCCATTCATTTAATCGCTCAGCTTCGCTTTATTTAGTTTGTTTTTTTGTCATAATAGTTTCTGTTGCCACGGACAGATACAACTAGTTTGTTTTTCTCGTACTCTTGGCCATAATCTAATGAAATCCAACAGGACCAAACCAAAGTTAACTATCAGTCTATTAATCCGCCCCAGCACGTTACAAACGTCCTTCAGAGAACAGGGCCACTCAGGCTTCAGCGCACAACCTCGACCGTTTAGACAATGCTAGACTGTGACATTATTTACTGTTTTTAAATCAACAATGCACACACAGTGGGTATATTGTAACACAAAGTGCTCATCTTTCCCTTGATTCTTTTTTAACTGAATTTAACTGTATTTTTAACTGTATTTTAACTGCATTTTTATTGTATTTTTATGTGGGTCTTAACCCTGAACAGGATAAGTGGCTTCAGAAAATGGATGGATGGATGTTTGTCTGTCCGTATGCTGTGTTTAAATGTCTATAGTCTATTTACCAATGTTCTTTGCACTATGGCCAACAAGACTGAAATTGTCACCTCACTGTATGACCATGGATGCTATAGGATGACATGTCATATAAGACGACAACAAAGTTGATTTTTGACTTTGTCCTGTTTGAATTTGAGGTCTGTGACACGGCCTCGGCCTGACAAGTGACAAGGCGTGTGGTTTTTAAAGGACTGTCCATCATGTCCGCTTCGATCTTCAGCCAGAAGGGCCTGATTTTCCCGGTCATAAGCATCAGAGTCGCACAAGCAGAAACACAGAAATACTCCGTGGACGGTCGCAACGCTCGAGCCAGCTTGACTTAGCACTTTGGTATTTTTCGGTCTAGAGTTTCCAGGAGACGACGGCAGAAAAAGAGTTGAATATTGTGCAACGTAAAAAGCACTTTGCCTTTTAAGCATATTTATTAAGACTCTCATATGTTGAAACCCAAATACTCCAGCCGTGTCCCAATCCGCACGCTTGTGAATACGATAGTGTGAGTCAAGCTAATAGCCAAACTGATGAGATGTCAGACATCTAAAAAGCGTACAGAGCAGCCCACTGACCCAGTGATGAAAACTATGCCTGCGACCAAACCCGGCTTCTTCACCGTCAAGCCTTTCATCGCTTATTTCCCAGAAACATGAACTGCTCTGTCCGTAATAAGAAAGGAACTCACTGATCCAATGACAAAATGTATGTGTATATAGTGAGACATAGCTGATCTGCAATGAGAGCCACCTCTACCAGCCAGATCCAAGCAAGCTTACCTTATTCTCTTGGTCACAAGGTTTTTGGATTCCTAATAGCTGTTGCCAAAGCTTTCTCAGGAGTTATAATAAATAAGTTAGTGAAACCATCAAATCTCATCATACCAGAAATCAGGGCAGTGAGCAGGGGATACCAAGGGTGGCCAGTCCACACACACACACACACACACACACACACACCTATCTAAATGGGGACCATCCATTCATCTCTATGGAGAAAAACCCTAACCCCAATCAGGACACCCTTAACCCCAACCCAGCCCTAACCTTAACCATAAGTAACCAACCCAAATACAAGACTTTTGGCATTTTTAG
>JAODKN010000079.1:12575587-12593207 GCA_026774425.1 Petrocephalus zakoni
CTATTCAAAAATAAATTAAACTCCCTTTTTAATATAATTCACGGGTTACGTTTTAAATTAAAAATATAATTTTTAACCCCCCCCCCCCCCCCCCCCCATTTACTCTTACAGAAATATAAGGCATTGAAGTTTGAGGCGAATGTTAGTTTTACTCTAGTTACAGAGAATAAAAACCAGGAGCTCTACCTTTAAATAAGAGGTGTGTGATCGCTCCACACCGGAATATTACTTTCACAGAAAGAACAGACTTACAAATTAAAGGCTGAAATATTCACTTACCCTCAGGGCTTAAAAAAAAAAAATAGACAAATTGCTAATGAATACCAAAGGACTAAATCCCAGCAGCTCAACATACTGGGAGTCTTAGTATGTTTTGAATTTGGTATTTTTTATGTGCAAGAAAAAGAGAATTAAGCTGCTGTACAGTTATGGGGGGGAATGAACAGGGCCAGATTGGTGGTTTGGGTCCTAGCAAGAGCTACCCAAAGCATTCACTGGCAAAAATGTCTCTCAATCAGCACAAAGTTAATCTGCAGCAGGATTGATTGTGCAATGGATGAGGAACATGTCGATGCTGGGGCCTGAAAGCTGGCTTCCTTTCTGTATCCATCAACCCTTAACCAACCTTAACAGTATCATTAAACCCTCCATCTTGCATAATGCAGATATTACTCACCCGGTGAGGAAATGGCATGACATGGACCTGCACAGCAGGTACCCTGGGCAAAATAACCTCACCCGGGTGGTAGGGTGCAGAGATTGATCCAGAGCAGCACTGAAGGAAGAACTGGGTCCGTGGCCCTTTGGATCACGCTAATAGAAGATCCTCAGGCTGGAGCTCAGGGATTGGCTGCCTCCAGTAGCAGAAGGAGCTGAACTCAGGGCAGATGAAGGCAGAGTTCTGCTCCTTACTCAGCAGGGGAAAGACATGCTCCACCAGCTCGCTCAGCCGACAGTACCTGCACACGGCCAGTAGTGGGAGCCAGAGAGGCGATTACATGGTCAAGCTCCAGTATTGCCAATAGACAATGCTCTGCCTCAGCCAAGACTGGAGAACTTACGAAGTCTTGTTCCCTTTGGTCTGTTCCTGAATAAGCTCGCCTTTGGGGTTCACCGTGAATATCCGGCACGGCGGTACCCCCACCCGCTGGTAGGCCAATGCATCCTGTAGAAAACATGAAGGGATGCCTCGCATGGGATGTCATCGGATGGATCACGACACACAACTGCATGCTGAGCAACCAAGACCCAAGTCCGCCTCATCGAGAACATGGGCCACTCAAAAATGAGCCGCGTCCAGAAGGCAGAGGATGGGCATCGTCATGCTCAGTGACACACAAACAGTTCTTACGTTACTCCTGTTTCCGAATGCGGCGTAGAAAGGTTGCTTGTTTGGGAGGAATAAATTCTTGATGTCAGTGAGACATCTGATCTTGAAGACCTCCGGCTTCTTCTCGATGACCTCCCTATAAGGGAAGGGCTCGTTATGCGGAGAGACGTCTAGCTGAAATGGGAGCGCGCGGCATCACCGGGTGAGAGAGAGGGAATGGTGCTTGCCTGTGTAAGGCCGAGAAGAGGCTATTGGGAGCTAGCAGGAGGGGACCCCGTGGCAGAATCATGCCCCCGTCGTTCACCCAGTGCAGGTAGCCCCGTGTCATGTCTGCCATACCAATGGCTCGCGCCGAGCAGTACAGGAACTTGTAACCGTTTCTATGGCAACAGGGAATGGTGAAGAACTGACAACTGGAAGCCATGGAAAGAGGGCCCAGACGAGCATGGCAAGAGGACAGGGGGTAGGGCACAGCATGAGGAAACTCAACCGAAAGAACCCAACTACACCAGCAGAACGCAAAAGAATGGAGGCTCGATTCGGGCTTACTTGTCTATAAAGTGGTAGAGCTTGGCGATGCCCTGGTGGGTCCAGTCCTTGCCCAGCTGGGGGAGGATGTGCCCAAACACATCTGACCTAAATAGAGTAAGGGGGCAGAAAACAGATCAGCATACAACAGCAGATACCATTTCACCCACCTGTGACGGTGCTTGTAACACCTGGCCTAAATAATTTATATTCATTACAAGGATGCAGGGTGACTCAGAGGGTATCCCTGTAGACGAGGGTAACCCCGGCTTGATCATGTGGTCCGGATGCAGATGGGAGTGTGACTATTGAGTGGTGTACCGTTTACATGTTCTCCCCAAGTTCTCGATTAGGCAAATCGGGGCCTTGGCTCAGCATGTTATTGTGTGTTGTGAACCATCTGATGACATCCCATCTGAGGCATGCCACCTTTGGGGCTGAACTCACTGGGACCCTGTCCTGGATAAGCACTTATGGATGATGCTGAACCTTGAAACCCTAACCCTATGCAAACAAAGGTCCTCCACCCCATGGAGGTGAGTTTCTGCCATGTATCAATGTATCACTGATGTATGGTGGCCAGATGCCACGTCACATCAGCAGTAAGGGTGCGGCACGTACTTGGTGATGGTCCCGTCGATGTCGGAGATGACCACCTTGTTGTCCCAGTTCCACAGGTAGATAGTGCCCTCGCAGCGGCAGGTGCCCTGGTACTGTGTGGTGATGCTGAAGGTCACGTTGTTGGGGCCATCCTTCAGCCTCAAGGAGACCTGCAGGCGGAAGTGCGGGGACCAGGCAGACGTAGCTAATTCACTTGAAGAAGCTTGTAGGATGACAGGCCTAAGAGCATAAGTGTCACTTTTAAAAAGTTCTCGCAATCCATCAGGACAGTTTTGTAGAGATGGACCACGTCATCTCCCCTGAAATGCCCCACATGAATCTCCAAATATGGAGATTTAACACCCCCATACACACACACACACTCCAACCCTCTCATGAATCTCGACTACAAAAGAAAAACACGTGGGTGGTAGTACACAGCCTCAGCATGAGGGACAGTTTGGTTGGGGGGACAGCCTCTGGTTTAGGGTGATTTGTGTAAACCACCATCTGTGATTGGCTTGCAGGCAGGGAAACCCCACCCGTGTGCTTTTTTCATTGGTTTCTGTGGTGGGAAGGACCGGGCCTTACGATCTGCTCTGAGGAAAGTCTCAGTGACTTCTTATAGGTGTAGGCAGCAGGAGGCTCCTGGTGCCCAGGTGGACTCTGGTCCAGCCCGGCCACATCCTTGTTTTGGGGTTCGTCGTCACTGGAGTCCACAACTTGGGCCCTGCAGAGTGCAAATATGGACGGCTCAACAATGCTGGCTGACAGATACATGAAAGGTGATTGTTGACACACTACAGCAAAACGTGTCCTCTGCATTTAGGCCATTTGTGACAGCGATAGGCAGCCAATTCAGCACCCAGGGAGCACTACCTCGCTCAGGGCACCTCATGGGGTGCTTGTAGATCAGGAATTCAAACCAGCAACCTTTCAATTACACATTCAATTCCCTAACCATTAGGCCACCACTGAAAATGCATCACCTCTCCCTCCAGGGTGAGTGAACCCCGGTCTCCTACGCGACGGGCCGGGGATACTCACCACTATACCATTGAGGAATAATTAGCTCTGTCTCTCACACACAAATTAACAGTATGAAAGCATTTCCCCCAATAAACATTTCTACCAGGAGTGGGGTTCAAACCCATAAGGACAATTGCTCATCGCCATCCTGGTAATACACAATGAAATACTCATTATTCAAACAGGTACAACCAAGTCCACCAACCTTCAGGCACAGCAATTCCACATTATACCAATAGAGGGCAGTCATCTCACTCATTGCAGAGGTAGATGACAGACCATGACCATTCAAAATAAATCAATATAAATAAAATGTCTAATTCTGCTGCTCCACTGTGGCACCATGGGGGTCTAGGAAAAACCCCATGTTGAGAATGCTGGGAGTTCCGTTGCCATGGAAATGGGTGACATCACATGGCAAAGATATTAGCTTACTGTGAAGGGGGGGTCTGCTGCATGGGGGACGGCTCATCTCCACCCGTGGGCTCCTCCTTCGACTTCAGCTTAGTCTCTGACTGGAGGCAATAAACAGCAAGTGAAGGGAAATACCAGCCACTCTGACGCATCAACAAAGGGCAGAGATGAATTAAGGAATTAAACACTGGTGAGGCTTTTTAATAGAATGCAGTGAAAGGATTTATGTATCCAGCACAAGTAAATGTCATACTGAACTCAGCTGGAACAGAGAGCCACCTATGGGTCATGCCATAGAACTACAAACAAACTAACAATACAAAAACAAAAGCTGAATTCTAAATATACACACAAACCACCAAATAATGTAACTGGCAGAGGACCAGCACTTGGGCTGCCATGTGCACCCAAGGCGGACACTCGGGGCTCATGCAGCACTACCTGCTTGGAGGGGACTTCGGCTCGTTTCCGCCAGAACCACCACCCACCAGACTTCTTGGACATCTTCTCCTTCACCCAGGCCTCCACGGTGCTCTTGAAGGCAGGGCAAGGTGGGCCATTACATGGGCGTAAATTACGGCGGGCGGGCTGTCACACAGGCAGAGAGCGGGCCATCACTGAGGCAGAGCAGAGGGCGGGCCATCACACAGGCGGGACAGAGGCAGAGCAGAGAGTGGGCAATCACACAGGCGGGACAGAGGCAGAGCAGAGGGCGGGCCATCACACAGGCGGGACAGAGGGCAAGTCATCTCAGAGGGGAGGCCATCACAAAAAGCAGGCCATCACAGAGAAAGAGCAGAGGATGGGCCATCACAGAGGGCAGGCCATCAGACAGGCGGGGCAGAGGCTGGGCCATCACAGAGGCAGTGCAGAGAGTGAGCCATCGCAGAGGCGGGGCAGAGGGCGGGCCATCACAGAGACAGAGCAGAGAGTGAGTTATCACACAGGCGGGGCAGAGGACAGGCCATCACAGAGGCAGCGCAGAGAATGGGCCATCACACAGGTGGGACAGAGGGCAAGTCATCTCAGAGGGGAGGCCATCACAAATAGCAGGCCATCACAGAAAGAGCAGAGGATGGGCCATCACAGAGGGCAGGCCATCAGACAGGTGGGGCAGGGGGCGGGTCATGACACAGGCAGGACAGAGGACGGGCCATCACAGATGCAGTGCAGAGAGTGAGCCATCACAGAGGCAGGGCAGAGGGCGGGCCATCACAGAGGCAGAACAGAGAGTGAGTTATCACACGGGGGCAGAGGGCAGGGCATCACAGAGGCAGTGCAGAGAATGGGCCATCACACAGGCGGGACAGAGGGCAAGTCATCTCAGAGGGGAGGCCATCACAAATAGCAGGCCGTCACAGAAAAAGCAGAGGATGGGCCATCACAGAGGGCAGGCCATCAGACAGGTGGGGCAGGGGGCGGGTCATGACACAGGCAGGACAGAGGACGGGCCATCACAGACACAGTGCAGAGAGTGAGCCATCACAGAGGCGGGGCAGAGGGTGGGCCATCACAGAGGCAGAGCAGAGAGTGAGTTATCACATGGGGGTAGAGGGCAGGGCATCACAGAGGCAGCACAGAGAATGGGCCATCACACAGGCGGGACAGAGGGCAAGTCAACTCAGAGGGGAGGCCATCACAAATAGCAGGCCATCACAGAAAGTACAGAGGAGGGGCCATCACAGAGGGCAGGCCATCAGACAGGCGGAACAGAGGGCAAGTCATCTTAGAGGGCAGGCCATTACAGAGGCAGTGCAGAGAGTGAGTTATCACACAGGCAGGGCAGAGGGCAAGTCATCTCAGAGGGCAGGCCATCACAGAGGCAGAGCAGAGAGTGGGCAGAGAGTGAGCCATCACACAGGCACAGCAGAGGGCATGGACATACCTTAGGCAAGCTCTTCTGGAAGGCCTGCATGCTGAGCACCAAAGGGGCGGCCAAAGTCCAGTTATAGTACCTATGAAAATTTAACTCAGTATCCAGAAATAAACAACAAAACAGCAATTACCTCTTACAATCAGTGGGAGAGCTTTTAACTCAGTGATTCTCAAAGTGTGTGGCTCACCCCCCCGCCCCCCTCGGGGTCCACCGTGGCACTGAAGAGGGGGGTAGGGGGCACAAAGCACTACAAATCCCAGTACAAATGCACATAATATAAATACACATTAGCGCTTTAAATGGAGAATGCGCACTTGCTCCCTAGTCATGAGCATCCATAGGCTATATGACTGATGCAAAAAACTGTACGAGTCAGATACATAAATGGGGGGTGGGGGGTGGGGGGGGTGAAAGATCAACAGCCCCCTCAAAGGGGAGGTGGGTATAACAAAAAAAGTTTGAGAACAACTGCTTTAAAGTAAGATTAAATACCTGTTTCCAATTCTGACGACCAGGTTGGGATTATCGATGAGTCCGGGGTTTTCCGCAAACTCGTGATATTTAATGATATGCTGCGAAAATTTCTCTACAAGACAAAAGAGAAAAAAGACCCCGAAGGAACACAGTGTCACTATGGTTTCCTTAGCCACGGCAAAGCCGAGGGTAACGGGTACCTCGGGGACATGGATGCGTACCTTTGCAGATGTCCGCATTCTCGTCGAGACCCCCGCACAGCGATAGCGTGACCTCGGTCAGGTCGCTGGCAGAGTCGGAAAGGCACTCTGTCCCACTGTCGGCCCCCGCACTGCCCGCTGACTGGGGTGGCTCCGCATCCACCTGGCTGCCACGAGTTGACAGGATGAACACCTGCCTTTTTCCAGCACTCACACAACATTCAGCTAGTGGCCAAATGTCAATGATCAGATAATCTCCCTCACAGATCCATTTCAGGACAAATGACCCTTTCCAGTTTCATATTTCTGAATCATTATGGTTTCATCTGAAGATACAGCACCACTCAAACCTGTCCTTCTTGTCATAGCTCGTATCTAAACGTAATTTACTTGAAACCCATTCACTCAAGAACAAATCATTGTATAGGAGAAGCCATTCAACCTAGTCATATGTTTAACTCAGTAAAAAAAAGTCGTAGGTTAACGCAATCCTAACCCATAACCAGCTGTTTTGTGCAGTGGATATAATTCAGTGGGGGCTTAACTCAGTTTGCCAGGCGCTCGAAACCACTCACCTCCTGGGGAAGTACCGGGCAGCCGCGGCTGAGCCCAGCTCCTTCAGGTCATCCAGGTAGATGTCCTCGGGACCCTGGTGCTCGCTCCGCTTCAGTACGCCTGTTTGGGGCAGAAACGTTGGGCAGTATTTCAGGTGTGTGCCCTGTGACAGACTGGCACCCCATTTTCAGGCCACAGGCTCACTGTGACCCTGCAGTGAATAACTGAGGGTGCTGGGCTCAGGGGTACGGGAATGGCAGAGAGTTACCTTTCTTCTTGGAGGGGAACTCGCTGACAGAGCTGGCGATGGCCTTCGGGGGCTCAGGGACCTCCTTTCGTGGGCCCTTTATAAAGTTAGAAAAGAGGGACAGGTCTGTCACATGTGGACTCCCGCACTCTGTGTAACCTTCTGCCATATCCATCTTCTTACACAAACACAGTAAGTGGCAGTCCTCACCCAGGTGGATTCTGGGAGCTCGCCCCATGCCCACTCGATGTGGGACTGGGCCCTCAGCAGGCTGTCGGAGGACTTCAGCTCAAGCTCCGAGTCGCTCTTCGGGGAGAAGGTGTGTGGTCCGGCCAGACTGTAGCAGCACAGCAGACAAGCGGTCTCAGGCACCATGGACAGAGCAGCATGTCCTGCTTCTCTGAATCCTAAGTTACCTTCTCAGTTATGCAGTGATTGTTGGCCCACTGCTGCCACATTACAGGCAGTCTGTAAGGATCTCAAGCACAAGAAAGTAATGCTCTATGTCTTGTGCTGTTTAGGACAGTGTTTCTCAACCCAGTCCTGGAGAAACCCGTGGACAGTTCACATTTTTGCTCCCTCCCAGCTTCCAGCCAATCAGGAACACCGAATACCTGGAACAGGTGCACTGGGAGCTGAGAGGAAGCAAAAACGTGGACTGTCCGGTGTTCCCTGAGGACTGGGTTTGGAAACACTAGTTTAGGACAATACAGGGATTTTAGTCTAGGTGACAATGACAGCAAGTGCACCTGTGAGCGGGGACACAGTCCCCATCAGAGAGAGAGTAACTGTCCAGCGACTCGTGGACGGGCTGTTTGTACTCGTGCTCCTTCATCGGGCTGACAGGCACCCTGTGAAAACAAAAAAGCAGAACATGGTGTGGGAGCAAAAACACACCACTGATAACACCCCAGGCACCCAGACACTTCAGTCCATGCAGTGTTACCTCACACTCTGCGTTGCCTGCTCCTCATCTGAGCTGAGTTCCATATCAAAGATTTCATCCACACCAGCAGGGGGCGCCTGCTCATCCTTCCGATGGTCCGCCTTGAGCTTTTTCCTCCGTCGTTTCTTCTTCCTCGCCAAAGCTGCGCATGGCAGTTGGCCCTCACCACCGTCTCTGTGCTCTCCAGGGGGAAGACTCCACGTCCACTCTGATTGGCCGAGGCATTCAGATTCAGGATCTGATGACACAGGGTCCCCCGTGAGTTCAGGAGCCCGGTCCTAGGCGAGCAGGACAACAAACACATGAGTGGATTCTCTGAGGTAAAAAAGGACCTGTCCTGCTCCGAGACGGATCAGGGGCTGCTGGCCCACAGTTGCCATGGTATCACATAGTCCTCTGATCTTCCAAACATGCTCATGGTTTTTCATAACTTCTAGTTTCTCCACCAGCTGATGGATCAGTGGCTGGGCCAGACCTATCTTACACTCCATTATGAGTGTGCAGACATGTGCCCGTATCAGCCCTCCCCGGCTCCGATTTGAGGCCCCTCCCCCTTGGTCTGGACCAGGCTTCATGGAACATCAACACTCACATTTTGCTCCTCCATCTCCTCCACGAAGAAGGCCTCACCGCTATCTCCCAGCATCATGTGCAGATCCACAGGCTCACCATTGACTTCGATATCGATCTGGGGGCCCGGGGAAGAGGTGTCAGGACAGGCGTTTAAGGGCATCAAACATGACCGTGGTGACAGGTCAGCAGGGTATGAGGGCACAGGGTGTTACAGAGGGGAAACTTTTGAGTCATCTAGGTTTAAAGACACAGCCTGAATACATTCAGGATGAGTCATGTTCCTAACTCTGTCACCCAGAAGACTGGCCATTCCTATCACTTACTCCCTGTGGCATGATACTAAAGTTAGTCTGCTAAGATTATGGGATCTTTACAGAAAGCTGACATCAGAGACAGTCTATCTTGAAGATGGTTTAAGCTTTAGATGATTAATCATCCAGCTGAACATTCCTATAAGACCAAAGATGAACACATTAACTCCTGCATGATTATATCTTATAAATCCATTAGCTTCCACAGGATTTTTCTACTGCCAGACTCCCAGCCACCATCCGGTCCTGGCTTAGCTGTGTAACACTCGCTCACTCAATCTGAAAACATCTGCCAAACCAATCAGCAAGGGAGCTTCCACAAGAGAGCAGACTGTGGTTTGGGCTAACTTTGTAAGACCTTGCAGGCGTTTAAGCGGTTTATTTCCGCTTTCATGGAAAGACTGTGGAGGTGGCCGGCGGCCAGGAAGGCGAACCTTGGCCTTGCCCATTTGATCTTTGTGCTGCTCTGCATTTCAAAGGCAAATTTAGCCGCCTCCGGTTCAAGATGGGCAATAAACTTACATGACGTCAGCAAAGATCTGAATGGAATCCAATGCATTCAACACTGAAACAGAAGATACCCTTTCTAAGGCTCCACAAAACCTACCTATCAAAATGTCACTGTCCCTAGAGGCTACGTATTGAGCCTCACTGTTTAGGACAGCAGCCTAAACTAACTTAACCTAACCTAAATAACCTAACCTAACATAAATAAACAAAGTATATATAGCCAAGTTTAGACTTGCATCATCTTCTGTGGCTGACCCTCTAGGAGCTATCATTGTCTGTGGTGGAAAAAGCAGTCGCCATGGAGACCAAAAGGCATCTAGAAAGTCCCATACCTTAACAACACTCAACCGTCACCCGGGGAGACGGAGGCACTGGTATAACCTTAGCTTCCTAAATATAGCTGGGTATTTCATACATAAAATAATGGGCCTATATGTAAATAACTTTTAAATCCCCGCCCCTATTGGGTCATGTTCCGCCCACCTCTGTGATGCCCCACCCCCTCATGGTCATATGACACTCACCAGCTTCTCCTTGGAGTGCAGCACTCCCAGCTTGCCAAAGCGCACATGGAAGGGGGAGCACAGGTAAGAGCCGTCCTGCTGCCGCACCACCACCACGTCGATGCAGCCCGACAGCGTGGCCGGGTTAATGCCCTTGTACAGCTCCCGCACCGTCACCAGCACCTGGCCCGCCAGGTGGCCCACGTAGTTCATGGTGTTCGCCTGTGGAGGCAGCAGAGAGCGGGAACAAACTGAGAGGTATGGGAACAACGGGATGCCTCAGGGCCATCCAATCAGAAGAGAGTGCGAAGCTCAAACACCTCCAGAAGGTCAAGGGTCAGATTCTCAGACAACATGCCCCTCTAGTGGCGGGAGTTGCCGCCGGTCACCCAAATACAATAAAGCTCACAGAACCACATCAGAGAAGGTGGGGGGATATGACAGCGGGTCACTGCTGTGACGGTTATTAGAATTCAAAGAGACTGCTGATGGAACAGTGGGAAAAGGCCAGGAGGATGAAGAGGGGATGCTGACCGAACACTTACGTGTGATTAAGCTTTAGAGTGTGCCATAAAAACTATGTATATAAATTCCCTGACACACACACACACACACACACATCTGCATTTTCACTGATATGCACTTTAAAACTGAAAGAGAAAGTTTACACTGATCACAGGGGGACACCGTCCCAAAAGTACCACCAGACGGGTCTCTTGGCAGCCCAGCCAGACCCAGCAGCATCACACCAAACCCAGCGAGCGCCCGTCCCTTCCACCAGAGGGCGCCCTCATTCATCCCAGAGCCCTGGCCACAGTGTGCACAGTGCAAACACATTCACTCCCACGCACACGCACAGAAACATCACTACTTATTCCCATGAGATTCATTTTCCTCACTTTTCCTTTCCCTTCTCTTAGTGCCCCTCCCACTACAGGACCATGGCACTCACCAGAGTCCAGGATGCTTTCCTAGGTGAGATCTGATCTGGCTCCTCGCCATACCCCTCGTGGCCCCCCCTGGGGGGTACTGGCTCCCCCCAGTCCCGGGCCTGCTCCATCCCACCCCGTTACAGGCAGCCCGCCTCTCCTCGTCCTCTCCTCTTCTGCCGGGCGCTCGGCCCCAGTCGCCGTGCTCGAACGCCGTGGCACTCTTTGACCTTCCTACCATCCGCCAGAAGACAAACCATCCTGGCCTCTGTTTACGTGAGCCCCCCCCCATGTCACACCGGTAGCCAATGGGATCAGCCCGGGCCCGACAGCTTCGTCGCACAAGATAAGGGGCTGGGTGTGCTGATAACAGCCAGGCCGGGCAGCTCAGCACCAGCCACGTGACCTCCCCGCCACACACACAACGGAGGCACTGAAATGCGTGCCAGACAGGGGAACACAAACAGCAAATGGTTAAATCGATACCACACCCAGCAAAGTGAAGTGGGACATGTTGACAAGCACATGTGTGCCTGGGGTCATCAACCCCGAGGGCCAGTGGCCCCTGCTAGTCTGGGCCAGCTGCCCTTTACACCTCCTACAGTTCCTGCACCTTCCTCATGCGTCACTGAGCTCTGAGCATTTCCCCTCAAGCATAGGCAGCCTTCACCAGACAGGTGAACAGCCAGGACTCACCCCAGAGTTATTATACATGTGGACCAGAGCAGGTTCTGTGAGCCACCGACATCACAGTCAAACCCTGATTTCTGAAGGGTCTCAGACGCTTGTGAGTTGGGGAGGGGGGGGTGTAATCAGGAATTAGCATCTGAAACACGACCCCAGTCACACAAGGGGGTGGAGTTCTATAAGTATTGTTGCACCGTCCAATGGGAAGACGTGAGAAATTCACCGCCCACTAAGGTACTTCCACAGAGCAGTTCAGGTTCTAGGTTGCTAACAGGCAAACCCCTGCCCTCCAGTATGAGAACAAGTTGTCCCCGGTGCTGAGGTCTGAGTCTCGCGGGCGGACTGCCATTCTGAGCGGAGGCCACACGGGAGCGGCTTGGAGGATGACTCAGACGCTCGGCTGTGCGCCAGTACCTTCACAGGGAGCCGGTCACGGGGACCATTTGGAGCTGCTGACCTGTCTGGGTCATCTATTTATGCCATTATTTCATTAGATACAATTATTTATTCAGTACACGCTTTTGTCTAAGGTAAGGCAGGTATTTAGATACTGCATGCAGAGTGCAGCACCCACGCACAGAACTGGGGAGCAGGGGGGGGGGGGGGGGTAAGCCCATAGCCCCTGATGTGTGGGTAAAGTATTACACATAGATCCTATTTGAAAAAATATTGCTGTTACTGGTCCAGTATACCTGACCTCCTGTACGGTGCCCTGCTGTATGTCAGTTTATTGCACTGTGCTGTCGCGCTGCATGTTGTCCGTCTGCACTGTGGTGCGAAAGACACAATTTCGTCTCACCCTGTTCTCCGTACTTGGCTAAGATGACAATGACGAAAACTGGACTAGACTAAAAAAGAAAAAGTAAATAAATGAAAGAGTTAATGTTGCATAAAAGTCACATGCAGAAAAAATGCATCATCTAAAAACTACCCAGTGACAACAGGACAAAAAACCCTGGCCTTCATCTCCTCAGCCCGGTGCCACATTCTGACAGACCGTGTCCCTCACTGTGACACGGAAAGGCGCAGAGTCCGCGTCCCAGTGCGGAGGGGGGGTGGCACAGGAGACACGCCGGGGCGATTCTCCAACCCCTGGCAATGACAGGTTCATTCATCTTCATAAGTCATAAATTATATCTCATGCAAAAAAAAAAAAAAACATTTAGTTACTCTAACTGGACTTTAACCGTTAAAACTGAAAGACTGCTTCAGCGTGCAGCCTTTTAGAAGGGGGTATAGAGCCCCCCGTAAGGGGAAATGACGCGAGATTAAAGCGGGTGGTTAAATTATTAACGGAACGGGGTGTAAGAGCGTCGCTGCCGGGGCGCTCCGCTCCCCAGCCGGGCGCTTAAGGGCAGCACTCCTGCTGCCTTTTTACTGAACACGTTTTAATTAGCACCTGCCTGACAGCTGAAAAGGCCGAGCGGGGCAGGCTTACTATTAAATTACCGGGCTGAACTTAGAGCACAGAGGAGTGGGCAATCGCTCGCTGCGGCGCCGGGCAGCCCGTCCCCGCCTGACCGCGGTAGCAGTTTTTGCAGGATATGCCGCTTTTGGGGCTGCGCAGATTTCTGCCCAAAGTCAGCGTGCCTTTTACATGGGGGTTTCCCTGGCACTACACTCCACATGTGAAGAGCATTAATATATTGTACTAACTTAAAATTGTCCCGGGGTGTATTAGTCTCCCATCCAGAGTGTATTAAATTATGCTTCCTTTTGTAAGCGCTGATCACGACAATGATAATTACATAAGCTTAAAACTGGACAAATTGTGGCGTTTTGCTATAGCAAGAGTATGGACAGGCTTTAGTAAATAGCAGTGCAAGGACATCGACATGCACTTTGCATTTGCAGACAGACCAAGTAGCACTTGCGCTTAAATTTTGAGCACATGTCAGTATATCGAGATAATTCAGGATATATTCCCCGCTTTAGTGTTTAAGTGGAACCCAAAATGGCCCGGAAATGCAGTAAAGGTCTGCATTGAGTTATAATGGAGATGGTCTTTCCTTTACACATGTATTTGGGCAGCATGACGTGGCGAGCAGCGCTTCGGAGGCGGACCGTCCCAGGCGGGTCCCCGCTTTCCGTCTCGCTGCAAAATTGTCTCACCACATGGGTGTCAAAAACGACAACTGTGAAATGCAAAAGAAAAACGGTACGATCCCCGTACATTCGCCCATCTCTGGCTGGTTTATTCTTCACACCCAGCTGATGAGCTGGCATGGAGGCGGCCGCCACTCGCTAACTAATCTTTGCTGACCTGGGATCGGTTTTACAGCTTTTCGGATGTCGCCTGCAACAGAGTAACGGGCGAAATGGAAACGGAGGTTACTGCACGGAACAGATAGCGGATCAGAAAGAGAAATGGGTAAAAGTTGTTCGTGCAAAGTAACAAGCTAATAGCCGTATAATTGCCACCACCAAAATATCCAGACTAATCAAAGACTAAAAATACAACAAGAGTTTAAATAAAAAGCAGATCGCGAATGAGGCGACTTGCGGCTTAATAAAGCATGTTTTATCCTCCGCTCTAGTTCCAAATGGCGCCCTGATTATTCCCCAGCCGGCCGCTCCGGTCACTGCCGGGGAGCAAAGGAGGAACAAGCGGCCGTTTTCGGGGTACTTACCCGGGTATGCCTGTATTTCGTTTTCCCCCCAGGGCCCCAGAAACCCGAATGCCACTGCTTCCCCCGCTGCCAGCACCGGGCCGACTGCCCTGCCCCCGTAACACCCCCATTCATTCGCGGGGCGGTTCGTTCAAGCCCGTATCACCGGATCCGGTTACCTCCCGCTGACGGGGACAATAACAGCGCCGCCAATTAAAACCCGGTAATGAAGCACGGCCATTATGAATGGATCCGAGTATATTATGTCGGATATTATGAGCTGTAAATGAAAGGAGGTATGTCTGGCCTGTATGAAATGTTATGTTTTGTAATTAAAGAGACATTAAAAACAGGGGTAGCTATTACAAACATGAGATTTTAACAGGCGTAACGAGAACTTGAAAATTATACTTAAGCTGTTATATTCTTTAGTACATAATGGACACTTCCTGTGATGCATGTTTTATACACGCACGTATATACATGTATTAAATATATATATACATACACATACATTCACACATATATATATATCATACACACAGACAGCTCCAAAACATAAAGGGAATGCAAAAATAAGACATCCTAGATCTGAAGGAATTAAATATTCTTATTAAATACTTTGTTCTTTACATAGTGAATGTGCTGACAACAAAATCACACAAAAATTATCAATGGAAATCAAATTTAATCAACCCATGGAGGTCTGGATTTGGAGTCACACTCAAAATTAAAGTGGAAAACACACTACAGGCTGATCCAACTTTGATGTAATGTCCTTAAAACAGGTCAAAATGAGGCTCAGTAGTGTGTGTGGCCTCCATGTGCCTGTACGACCTCCCTACAACGCCTGGGCATGCTCCTGATGAGGTGGCGGATAGACTCGTAAGAGATCTCCTTTCAGACTTGGACTAAAGCATCCGCCAACTCCTGGACAGTCTGTGGTGCAACGTGGCGTTGGTGGATGGAGCGAGACATGATGTCCCAGATGTGCTCAGTTGGATTCAGGTCTGGGGAACGGGCAGGCTAGTTCACAGCATCAATGCCTTTGTCTTGCAGGAACTGCTGACACACTCCAGCCACATGAGGTCTAGCATTGTCTTGCATTAGGAGGAACCCAGGCCCAACCGCACCAGCATATGGTGAATTTGCACCAGCATGCGGCGAATTTGCCAATCTTGGTGTTCGCTGGCAAATGCCAAACGTCCTGCATGGTGTTGGGCTGTAAGCACAACCCCCAACTGAGGACGTCAGGCCCTCATACCACCCTCATGGAGTCTGTTTCTGACCATTTGAGCAGACACATGCACATTTGTGGCCCGCTGGAGGTCATTTTGCAGGGCTCTGGCAGTGCTCCTCCTGTTCCTCCTTGCACAAAGGCGGAGGTAGCGGTCCTGCTGCTGGGTTGTTGCCCTCCCAAGGCCTCCTCCACGTCTCCTGATGCACTGGCCTGTCTCCATGCTCTGGACACTATGCTGACAGACACAGCAAACCTTCTTGCCAAAGCTCGCATTGATGTGCCATCCTGGATGAGCTGCACTACCTGAGCCACTTGTGTGGGTTGTAGACTCTGTCTCATGCTACTACTAGAGTGAAATCACTGCCAGCATTCAAAAGTGACCAAAATATCAGCCAGAAAGCATAGGAACTGAGAAGTGGTCTGTGGTCACCACCTGCAGACCCACTCCTTTATTGGGGATGTCTTGCTAATTGCCTATAATTTCTGTAGACAACCTGTCTATTCCATTTGCAGAACAGCATGTGAAATTGATTGTTAATCAGTGTTGCTTCCTAAGTGGACAGTTTGATTTCACAGAAGTGATTGACTTGGAGTTACATTGTGTTGTTTAAGTGTTCCCTTTATTTTTTGAGCAGTGTGTGTATATATATATATATATATATATATATATAATAACATGCAACCCAGAAACATGTCAAATCTACTTTCGTCGTCATCACAGATCTTATAGTACCCGTTCTTCTTCAGCAAGGCATATGGAAAAGAAAATGTGCCTGCTACCAGACTATTTAGTTGTTTTTTTTTTGTATGTATATATATAAAACACAGTGGTCCCCAAAGCACTTAATGAGGATGTGTGGCATCATCACTACATCATTTATACAGAATGGTACATGGAAAAGGAAAGAAAAAAAGGCCAGAAGACAATGGCGGATTCCCGAGCAGGGAGACAAACAGACGTCTGGGAGGTGTAATGAGGGAAGGAGAGCAGATGAGGACACGGGAGTATGTGGCGGTAACAGGTGGCAAGGAGGGGACACAGTGACAGAGCAACATGGACACTTTATTAGGCTGTGCAAAAAGCCACTGACAGGACAGCAATACAGGATGTGTCTCTGTATTTCTCGGCTGCACAAAATATAAGTACGGTCAGCTGGTTTCGGCACCATCTTCAGTGCTGATTCCGTCTGATGCTTTAAAAGGGCACAGACACGGACAGCCATGTGCACTGCCGGATAGCAAACTGGGGACGATCTGCAGTGGCTCTGCAGAGTGGCTAGTAGTAATATGCAAAGGTCAAGTGAAAGACCCCTCAATGGAAAATAATACTCCCAGTGTCGTGTACAGCATTAGTGTTATTAGCAACAAGGCAGCTCTTTGTTCAGCTAAGGGGGTCTGCAGAGATTGGGGTGGGGGGGGTTTACACTAAACATGACTACACATTTCCAGTTAGGCTTTTTAGTCTAGTGCCAGCCCTGTGTCTATACCTTCAAACTCAACAGGATTGATAGCCCACAACACAAACACCTTCTGAAGACACCTCACGGGTAAAGGAATCGCTGGACTAGAGAGAAAAAAAGCATGTAAATCCGTCAGCCTCTACTTCCTACATAGTGTTTTTGTTTTGTTTATTTTACTCCTTCTTGTCTTTCTTGTCTTTCTTGTCCTTCTTGTCCTTCTTGTCCTTCTTCTCATCCCCCTCTTCCTCGGCCTCCTCGCTCTCGGGGATGTAGACACTGACGGTGAAGTTGCCATACTCTGTGCCGTACTTGTTCTTCACCACCAGGCTGTACTTGCCCGAGTCGGCCGTGGTGACGGCGGCGATGGTGATGCTGGCGAACTTGCCCGCCTCGAACTTGAGGGCGTAGTGGTCGTCTGCCAGCAGCTCCTTCTCGTTCTTCAGCCACATCACCTCAGGCGCCGGATTGCCCCAGATGTTTCCGGTGAGGTTGAGGGACTGCGTGGCACATTGGAAGATCAGAGTTATGAGACCCGTGCTGGGGGGGGAGGGGGGGGGGGGGCGAAATGTGACTTCTTAAATCATGGCCACAGGACACCG
>JAODKN010000079.1:12593307-12612021 GCA_026774425.1 Petrocephalus zakoni
CCCCCCCCCCCCCCCCCCCCCCCCCCCCCCCCCCCCCCCCCCCCCCCCCCCCCCCCCCCCCCCCCCCACCGGTGACTTCTTACATCATGGCCACAGGACACCGACCCAAACACAACGTTACCTTGCCTTCCTGGATGGTGACCACGTCCGGCAGCCCACCAACCACACGAGCGCGATCTAGAAACAACGTTTAACAGAGAAATTAGAGAGATTGCAAGCATTCAAATAAGGCTGTCCAACACCTTCTGGTTTTAGTAGCACCATCTCTTTTGGTTCATGAAAGATCTCCCTCCAACAGGGAGGTTATATATCGACTAGCCACTTGAGTATGGTGATTGTTTTATTAAAGACATTTTTTTTAGCTCTGGGATGTCTGACTTACTTTTTTCTGCAATGGCAGCAGCCCTGAGAGAAACAGGAACGTAAACAGGTAGTTAGACAGTGTGGTAGTCATTCATAATGTCCTATAATAGCTGAATCAGTGAGCAGTATGAGCGTGCTCTGAGTCATTCAGCGGTATGAGCATGTTCAGAATTGGTGAGCAGTGTGAACAGAATTGGTAAGAGGTATGAGCATGCTTTGAGTCTTTGAGCGGTGTGAGCATGCTCAAAATCAGTGAGCAGTATGAGCATGCTCAGAACTGGTAAGTGGTATGAGCATGCTCAGAATCCGTAGGTAGTACGAGCATGCTCTGAATCAGCGAGCAGGATGAGCATGCTCAGTTTAAATATCTGTTAAATTACAGAGTTCCATTAAGACCAGGCATTCAAAATTCAACCCCTTAGGCTTAAAATGGTATGAAGCCAGCGTCCCTTCAGAAGGAGGACAGCTTGGTTTGTAACACAGGTACAGAAGCCCAGCTCATCGGCCAACGTACTTCAGCCTCTGGAACTCCTCATACGCCGCCTCCCATACTGTACCGGAATCAGAGGGACACAAGTCAGGAAGGTTACAGGACACATGCTAATCCTCAATGAATGACTAGCAATGTGAGTCCGCTGTGATGTCACACAGAGATTACATATCTACAGCTTACTGGTTATGTGGTCACCCAGGACCCCTACTATTTTTCTTAAAAACTTGATAAATACAGGAGCTTAAAGAAAAGGATTCTGGTAAAGGATTCCAGGTAACCGACCTTGTCCTGTAAGATCCAGCACTCTCTTGACCCCATCCTTGCCATCAAAGATGTTGATGGCATATTTGCCCTTGTCCTTCTCTGTTGGCTCATTGATCTTCAGCCACAGCTGCTCCTCTGTAACGCCCCAATGGACTCTATCTGAGCGTGAGATTTTAGCATCTCTGGAAGCAGAGAGATTGGAGAGGTGACATCAGAGTACTACAGTCGGACACTCTCACAGGCATGCAAACCATTGGACACATACAAAAAGCACAAATGGGTACATAATAACAGAGACATGCACATAAACATGAGTGACATACACCAGTGTTTCTCAATCCAGTCCTCGGGGACCCCCCAGACAGTCCATATTTTTGCTCCCTCCCAGCAAAAACATGAACTGTCTGCCAGGGAGCTGGGTGGGAGCAAAAGCATGGAGCATCTGGGGGTCCCTGAGGACTAGATTGGGAAACACTGACATACACAACAACACACATGCATGTACATACATACACACATGCTCACAACACAGACAAAGACTTTGCAGCACACACACACACTTGTGTAGCCAGTTTGTGGGGAGCTCCTCAGTGTAGTAGACTACGGAGGTCTGGATGATGATGCCTTCAGCTGTGCTTGTCACCTGCAGCTCGGTGGATGAGTTGGCTGGACAGAGAAGAGCGGCAGCATGCAGTGAAATCCCTGACCTGAACATATTAGTGGAAACCATTATAAGTTATCAACAGCTGGATCAACTCACCAATAACTCTGAATAGCTCATTCATCACGTCCTGGAAACCTGCGGTACATAAAACAAATTCTAATTCATATATGGATCATCGCACATGAAGAACTGATGGTATTTCCCATTTGGATACATCACTATCTTCGTAATACACTACTGAATCTTCCGAACATTAGTCTATCATATTGTCTTGTGTTTGACAGGGCAGAGCAAGGGGCATAACACATTTCCCAGAGCGAGTTAATGATCACCTTGGTCATTCAGGTTCAGGACACTCTTGTCCTTCCCGCGGTCATCTCTCAGCTTCACTTGGTAAATCCCCGCATCCTGCCTGGAAATCTGAACACGAGCAGAGAATTGTGGGATTTAGGACAACGACATGCAAGTCATTCCTTTCACGAAAGGGGGACATCGGATCGCCATTGACTGGTAACCAATGACGTCAACACTGACAGAAAAGACTAGCTTTTCTCCTGCCCTGGGTGCTGCAGGTATCACAAGGACAACGCAAAAGATCAGTCAAGACGCACTCTTCGTAAACAAGCATGAACCACATCCAATCAAATGGAGACTTAGAAAAGCTCCCAACTTTCGGTCTTTCCGGGATCTCCTTCAGTTCGGGAAAGTCTGCATCGTCCAAGTCTTTGTCTTTTTTAAAGCGCAGCTGAAATTAAACAGATGGGTTGCGTTATTGCCACTGCAAAGCGTGATGGGGGGTGAGATCTGTGTTTGCTACCTTGTAAACCATGGCTTCGCTTAGACACGCCCTCTCTCCGTCCACATAACCACGGGGAACACCTAAGAGACCCTTCTTCCAAAGTTTTGACCAAGCAGAAGTGAATCCTGATGCATTGATGACTGATGTGTTTCTCTTTTAAGTTTGAGATTAAAACATCTTTCAATGGTAGAGTAAGTTATGGGAAAGCAGAGCAAGCAGTATGGAAAATGAATGAATGAATGAGGAAGCATCTAAACTTATAGTGTTAATTTTTTGTTACTTTTTAAATATTACTAACTGAATAGCATGTAGCGGGACAGTGGTGCAGGAAGCACGGGAGCATGAGTAGATTGCATGCCTCAAATCAGAAGATCTCACCTTTGAGATGTTGAAGGTCAAAATGTCACCGATGTAGTCAACCTTCTCGTCCTCTTCTTCAATGTCCTGTTCATCCTTGGACCAGAAAATTTCTGTCTCCTTCTTCATGTTCCCAACCTGCATAGTGTGAGAAAAATGTTGGAGGAGGTCAGCTTTCAGCCACACGGTCTGCTAAGGATAGGTACTTTACACACATGGTATATGTGTAAGTGACCACTAGTCCTGTAATACAGATGACAGTTCTGAGGGTAGGACCTCACCTTGCATATGAGAAGCACATTGCATTCCGGAGTCACCTTGAAACTCAAGTATTCCACAAAATGAGGACCTGCAGATAGACACAACAACTTTCTTGTCAGTAAAGAGATCAGGAACATCAAGGGGCCTCACACCTTTGACCTCAACAGACAAAACATAGATAAAAAGAAACGAAAAACATTTTGTTGCTATGGCAACAATATTCATTTACCTTGTTTCCTAAACCATTCCTGTCTCCTGAACTCTGATTCCTTCTGCAATGCTTTGAAGTCTGAAAGCGAGACATGGATTCTCAAGTCATTAAAGGAACTAAAATTATGATGGTATTAACATGTCTTTGGGAGCTGAACGCCGTGAGCAATCTCCAGTGACATAAACAGACATACGTAGAAGATTGTGAAGCTGTGCAATATGTAAATGGGAATAAAAATGACACTGATGGTATAATTTAACGTAGCACTCAAGTTTCTGGACAGACTAATGACACTAATAGAGATGATAATCACAGCTTGCTAAGGATTTTACTAGAAATAAGTTTTGAGGAGTAATTAACGGTTGCACTGTGTCCCCTGTAGGAATACAAGCCTCTTTCTCTGGATAACAACAGCAATGAGACCAATGAGTACCCAAGGGAGATCGAGCTTACTGTACCCTCTCCAATCAGCACCAAGCTGGAGGTGCCCGTTGCCTTTCCATCCACCAGATGAAAGCAGTATGTGCCCTCATCCTCCAGTGCCAATGACTCCATGAACATCTCAATCATTCCAGTGTTTTTGTCAAAGTGCATTGAGTATTTCTGAAAGGTATCAATGGAGTCCATTCAGACATAAAGGGCATTGTCTACATCTCAGTTTATGCTACTTTCATAAGCTGTACAGGGACGATGTTCAGCAATAAGATCATGAGAAGAAGAACCTGTGCATTTTGGTGCTCAGGTTTTTATTTACTCACTGCAGCCCTCGCATCGCAGACTTGCTATGGTGTGAGGCGGAGTTTGGGCCACTTACCTCGCCCTGGGTGAGCGGGATTTCATTAAAAACGTAGTCCACATTGCAGTTGGCCGTCACTTTTTCGGCCTGCAGCCAGAAACGCACCCTGCCCTTTTCCAGCAGTTCCACAGATAGCTCGGATGCGAAAGGGATAACTGTGTAAGGAGTCGCAGGCAACCAGGAAGGAGTGGGGGTTAGCGTGAGGAAGGCCCATCTCACATTTGCTCAAAAATACCAAGCCCCTTTTTCACATCAACTTTGGTTTGCTCCATTTCTGCCAGCTGCCCAATACCTTCTAGTGATGTTAAGTAATTGGCAAGTAACAGACAAGTGACTATTAATTTCCTTTGTTCAACATGGTTGATAGTGAATACTTGATGCATAATACTCACTGGGGAACTTGTGGTCATGGCTGATCTGCAGCAGACGTTTCATTTCTGTTAGATCAGAGAACCAAAGTTCATATAATAACAATAGATCTCTGTCAGGTTTATGGGACTATCTAGAACAGACTCATGGCAACCATGGTCACTCCTGTAAACTCAAAGCTTTTGAAAAAACATCATCTGAACATTGTTCAGAAAGTTCCAGTTTCAGGATTTCATTCATACTGACTCACCCTTCTCATCTAAGGTATAGCTTGATGATACCCCATCTGTGTTGGTGACCACGCAAGAGTAAATTCCCAGGTCCTCCAGTGATAGGTTGTTAAAGATGACCCGTGACCTAAGTTCAGAGTAAGAGAAATCCAAAACCTTGAATCTTCATATAATCCCTCCCCTGTTCATGTAGTAGGTGTCTACATAACACCACTGGTAGAGAAGAGGAACTCCTTATGACCAACAACTTTCTCAGTTCATCTGGGGTTTTCTTATGCTTGCCTTCAGGGTACTAGTCCACCAGAGGCTACAAGCAACGAATCTGGGTTTTGGACCATTGAGGAAACAAGATGCATAGAAGGTTCCATTACAAATGTACCATGCCTGTGCAACTCACCTGCCACCTGAGGTCTGCATGGTGAGGCGGGAAAGGTCTGTGATTTCCTCATAATCCTTTGACCACACAAACTTTGATTCTGCTGTCATCTCAGAGCACTCAAAGATCATGGATATCACACCGTCATCATCCACATCTACCACAATCTCTTTGGTACCTGAAAAAGAATCAGATTACCCCAATTACACCAGCCTACTGATAACTCTGCTGCAACCTTTGAATCCAGCCAACTGAATCAAACTGCAATGGGCTGACTGCAGGAGGCTGTCTCTGTCTCAAGTCTATTCTTTCTATCTTTGTGAAATGACTCATCTCTCACATGTACTCCCAGCAGATGAAGTTACCTCACCCATGCCTGACCTGTTATAGTTTTGTAATCCAATTCCTGCTTTTCCCATGATTCCCTTCTCTATACCTTGTAAGAACCTCCAATTACTGCATATAAAGACTTTCTTCATGCTGTCAAGACTCAGCCATATCTGATCTTAATGAGCTATATCATCACAGTTGATAAAGATCAGTTTTCCCTGCCTAGTTGACCTTAGCGACAATAAGCCGTTTATGTAGAAAAATGGTGGCTCGGAAGTGGCAGTCTCACCCGGACGTGTCTGGGCCAGGATGGGAGGAGTAAGCGGAGACAGATGTCCGACTCCTGCAAGGTTTTGAGCACACACGCGGAACACGTAGGAGGTTCCTTCCTTCAGTCCTGCAATCTGGCCACACACACGCACGCAGATATTTGTAAGTGCTCCCCTAACAAAGCTCATTGAATTACCAGCCCCAGAGTACTGCCAGAGCCCACTTCAGGCCATACCTGCAAGTATCTGCTGTTGATGGCCTTCCCATTGACACCCCTCCAAGTGCCATCGCCCGCTCCCGCCTCTTTCATGTCCACATAGTATCCAGTGATGCCACTGCGACCCGTGAACTTTGGTGGCTCCCACAGAAGTACCAGGGAATTCTTTCGCACCTCAGTCACATGGAGGCCAATAGGAGGTCCTGGGGAGAGTGAAGGGCAGCCTATCTACACACCTCCAAGCTTATGATGCCTAAAACAGCTAGTCCTTAACAGCCTCACCTAATACTACCAGTAGCTTATAACCTTGCCTGGTCACACCACTCAACTAATGGTACCATTGGATTTAGTATTACTGATAGCTATGGCAACATCTGCATTTCCTAATGGGAACTGCTGGATTATATCTTATGTAATCAAATACGGTAATACATGGAGGGTGGATATTTCCTGGGTTTTGGTAGCATAAAGGAAACCCCACCTGGTACAGTGATGGTGTACTCCTTACATTCAACGGCAATGTTAGGCACCGAGGCCTTGCTCAGACCTGCCATATTCACTGCTCGCACCTGGAACTGGTACAGCATGTTCTCCTTCAGGTTCTCTACCTGAAAACGGAACGCAGACAGAAAGTAATAATACCAAGAGCTGTAGCAGATGGCTGGAGGGGAAACTGGAATGGGGCCCCAGTGTTGAGCCTTGAGGAACAAGATGGTGGCAGGCTGCTGATACTTCCTTTGCAGGTTTGTGAGTGAGAGTCATGATAGCAGAATCAGAGACATGTATAGGACATACCTTGTAGGACCTGGTGTTGACAGCCTTGGTGTTGACCTCGTGCCACCTCCCGGGCACACCTGCTGTCACCTTGCGAATATCCACAAAATAGCCGGTGACCTCTGCTCCGCCATTAAGCTTGGGCGCTTCCCACTCCAGCAGCATGGTATCCCGCACCTTGTCCACCACCCTAAGCCTCAGGGGGGGGCTGGGGGTCGCTGTGACGGCAGACACTCAGGTCAGCATACCAAGGGCGCCACATGAGACAGCTCAAGTCACTAAGGCGTATAAATTATTTTGGAGATCAACTGCCAAATACAGAAAGATTTAAGGTGCATCCATTCACGTGATCCATGTGTTGTCACTTAAATAATCATGTTAATGTAGTTAATACGGTTTTGGAGTTTCATAGTCAAAATAAAAACAACTGAAAAAAGTTAGGTCTGTGACCTGATAAGTACGTGTGTGAGCGTATCATGACACCTAAATATGACGTACTAGCAAACAAGGGGGCCACATCATAGCTCAGGAAGATAAGGATCTGTACTGCTTTCAGGAGCAGGGCTGACGCCATGGCAGGGCTGCTGACTGACTGTGATCTCTGACCCTAAGCTCTCTAAGCCTGGCTCGCATGTCCCTTGCTGCTTGCTGCTGGTTCTTCATCCACCAGAGCATGTTGTCTAGTGTGCGCTAAACTTCTTACAGAGTGTCAGCGAAAAGTATACTCCACAGGTGCTCCATAGCCTCAGGTCTTTCAGTGTCATAGCAGATACTGTGTCTGGAAACGGAATCAGCCACCATGTGTTGACTAAGGATGAAATGTCAGGTTTGAGCCTCCAGGGGCCAGTATTTCCACATTTCTCCTGCCCAGCTCCACCACATGCAAGAACCAAACAGCTACAGTAACAAACACTAAAAGTGTCATATGCCATGCCATAGTCATCCCATAAGCAACAAAAAATGTCCTCACACATCAGTTCAACCTAATCTTTCTGCAGGGCCATCACGGCAGGGGGGGGGGGTCATGTTTTCCTGGGCCTTGGACTTGAGGGGACCACGTTAGGCAAGTCTTATTTTGTCAGGGGCTGCAAAATTGCAGCAGTAATTTGGTTAATCATGTGTTTCACTGCATTGTTGCAAGAATCCTGAGATCTTCAAGGGAAGATTAGCAGTCATGTCGGTTTTGACAGGAGTATGTTTTTTGTTGAAATTATTCATAGATCCTAGGAACCACTGTTTTTATGACCTGATTACAATCAGACCTCATCACTGGCTCCACTTAATCACTGAGAACCATTACTGACCTCCCACTTATTGGGATGTCAATATACAAAAGAAAAATCAGACGACACCCTCCAAGGACGTGCAACACCCGGGGACCTGCTGACTGTCCCATTTGTTCACACTGGATCATTTTGGCAACGGTCTGGTTTGCGCTGCTGGACAGTGTAAAACTGAGACCACGGAATGGAAGAGATCGGTCTGTGAGGAACAAAGGTTTATAGAAAAAACAGAGATGAGAGTGGGAAAGGACTTCTGAGGTGCGACAAAGCTGCTTACTTCCAGGGTCTCCTCACCTGCTGATCCCTCCTTCGAATTTCTCATCTCTCATCATGGTGCCTACAAAAAACTAATGGGGGATGGAGGGGCATCCAGGTGAGAGGGGCCGCACCCCTTTCCTAAGCCGCACCCCTTTCATGAGGCCGTGTTTGACCCCCACTGGCTTATTGCGTCCCCTAGAGGACTTAACAGAGATTTGAAAGTTTAAAAACAGCAATTTCATTCAGATCTAAAAAAGCTAAACGGGGTAGAGGGGGACAAAATGACATTATATTCTCCTCGCTATGTAAACCGAAAGGGTAAGAAGTAAGAATGGGGGTGCGTCAGGCAGGTGCCATGCAGTGGTGTTCAGGAGAGGCAGGCAGGACCAGAGCAGTGCAGAGCCATTCAAGCAACAGAGATACTGTATAAGACACCTAATACGTCATAATTCCCAAAAGTCAATGCCCAATATTAATTAATCATTCACCACATCTGATCCAAAATGTTAGATATGCTTTTTCATGTTAGATTCCATTACTTACGACACATAGTCCTACAAAAAATAGCTAACTTGCCTCACTAGGGCTGTCTGCGTTAATCTTCTCAGCCCCAAAGACAGAAGCGCCATGGCAACTAGTATCGAGGTTAATGACATGTGAGATGGGTGAGTCAAGGAAGCCAATGCAGAGCAAAGTGGAGCAAAAGCCAGGTTTAAGGCTTGGTCACTGTGATGAGGTCCACATCGACACCATACCACTGTGACCTATAGCCAGTGGGTGATAACATGGTGAAAGGAGGCCTGGTTGTTGGGACTGGAGGCGAGAGGGTAAACGGACGGAGCAACTGGGGAGGATGTGATTTGGAAACAGGAAATAGAAACCAACAACAGGCAAAATGGTACAGTGTGTGAGTGAGTTTAAAGCGATGAGGGAAATAAATGTCTAAGATCTCCAGGAGAAACTGATTTTCCTACATCACCTCTCATGGTCACCACTGATACTTATAATATCCATGTACAGTATCTATGTCTACCTGCCCATTTTCTCCCACTGTCAGGGGAACCGGGTGTCATTCTGCTCACCGATGGCAGCTTTCACGTCCACCTTCTCAGACTCGGGCGAGTGATGGCTGTACCCAGCGGCATTGACGGCTTTCACACGGAACACGCACTGGTCTCCCGTATTGAGGCCGTGACACACAAACCTGGACAGCAAAGGCAGGAGGTACAAGTGGTCAGAAGCACTAGGAGTCTGGGAAGGAGACAGGATACTAGAGACTGAACTGTTCTAGATTCTCCTAGAAGGTCCTTAGCTACCTACCAGATGGTACTATCTGTTCCAATCCCAGTTACCTGCCCCATGGTCCCCCTATGACATGCTCCCCCAAAGTTCTACTCTCTGACACCTGCCCCATGGTCTCTCCATAACATCCACCCACCAAATGCCTGGTACCTGGTGCACTTCACTGGCTTGTTATTGCAGGGGGTCCACACACCGCTACCCACCACGCTGACCTCGATATAGTAGCCCACCAGCTGCATGGCATTTTGTGATGGCTCCCATGACACCACCACAGAGGTGTCGGTGTTCCTGCTGGCCACCACACGGCCCGGAGCAGGAGGAAGATCTGCCGGGCGAACAAGAGACAGCTAACACCTTTCACGCCAGTGATGATCCAGCGAGGACCCAAAAGGTACACTGGGTACGTGAAGCCTTACCCAGCTTGTCCCCAACAGTGGTGGATTCGGTGGCTTCTGAAGGCTCCCCTACCCCAGCCGAGTTGCAGCACCGCACCCGGAAGCTGTAGGCCTTGCCCTCAGCCAGGTCAAACAGGGCGAAGCGCGGAGACTTCACTGGCATGCCAGCGTTGACCCTCTGCCAAGTGTCGGTGCCCATCACGCACTGCAGTAAAAATGGACACTCACACTGTAGCTGGCAACACAGACACATAGCGCAACCCAACACTGTAATGTAAGGCTGGCTTCTCACAGAAGGCGGTCATGGCTGACTCATGCGGCCCCCTGTTCTGTGTGTACTGTAGAAGCCCCAACCGGCTCACCTTCTCCACAAAGTACATGACACCTTCATGACCCCTCTGGAATGGGGGTTTCCAGGCCAGCACCACATAGCTCTTGGTCGCCTCAATGACTGCCAGGTCGCTGGGTTTACCTGGGACCACTCCCACTGCAAGAACAATGTGTTTATCTCCATTGCAACCATTCCCCACCACCACTTAAGCTGGATTTGTACTGGAGTTTCATCATGCGATGAATGAACCTGATTGTACTAAGTTCAACACAATGCCAAGTCTACATACCTAGTTCTGCATTTATGTACTTGGTACTAGTATTTGACTCAGTTAAGAATTGTTTATGTGTGAAATATTCATTATGCTTACGCAACTTCATCATTTATTATTTCCAAGTCTCCATTTTGTATCTGTGTGTTCATCTGCTTTTATACCCTACCCGTTGGCTCCTCCTCTGTGACGATGATGTGTGCAGTCCATGGGGCAGACGGGTGACCTGAGGGATGGTTTCACAAATGTTATGTTTCAGTCCCTTAGAGCCAGGGACTGATGTGGCTGCTTGTGTAATAGTGAGTCAGGAACTCGACTTATGGTTAGATGGCTGTGAGTTTGAGTCCCAGACGGTGCCTAGTTGTTGACCCTTCTAGTAGGATACATCATCTGAACTGCTGGCAAATTTTCTGCAATGGAGTGTCATCTATGTCAGTGTGACTGAGAGGCGATGCTCACTCCGCAGGTAGGCACGGTCGGCGGGTGCCATGGCGACCACCGGATCAGAGATGCGAGATGGATGGCTGACACCAGCATAGTTGATGGCACGGACGCGGAACACATAGGAGCGCCCCTCCACCAGGCCCGTGACCGGGAAGCGGGCAAATTTCACCGGTGTGTCATTGCATTGGACCCAACGGTCAGTTCCCACCTCACACCTGCCAATCAAACACCTCTGTCAATCTCATATAGTCCTCAACCCCCACCAGAATCAGACAACCCACATCTTTCTCAGCTCACATCGGCACTATATGAACATAGAGATACTGTTAATCCAAGCGGATGATAGATCTCATATGTCCTCCTCCTAACCCAAGAGAAGGACTGAGATCTCACCTGTCAACAAAGTATCCCAGGATAGAGCTGCTTCCTTCTACTGCAGGCTGCTTCCAGGTGACCACCACATAGTCTTTGTTAGCGTCCTGACAGCGCACGGACAGAGGAGCCACGGGCGCACCTTCCACTTCCACATCGGCATCTGGTTACACACACATAACATAACCCTCATGTCAGTTTCACAATAACTTCAACTTTAGTGCAGCTAGTGACACCTACCCCAATTTAACAATAAAAATTAAACAAATCAATAATTATGGAACTTTTTCCTTTTAAAAGAAACTGGGGAACTAAGCCAAACTTCCACAAAAGTTTTTTAATGATTGACACACATAGTGATGCACACACACACACACACACACACACACACACACACTATTTGTGGCACCGTGTGTTACAGTACACAGCCTCTGGAACCCTGGCCACCCATAACCGGAACTACAATTCCAGGGGCCTTTTGAAACAGGACACCTGACATGTGTGAATGTGCCTGTTCCTGTCTGTGAGTTAAGCCACGCCTTCTACCATACATACCGTCATATTTCTACACGGCTTGTCTCCTTGACAATAAAGATTCCTTCCCATGACTCAAATGGCTACAGCTGCTCTTGGATGTTCACATGCCTGGCAGTACGCCACGGACATTGGAAAATGTATATATTTAGTAGTGGGAAACTTAATAAGAGACACATTAGAGGCACACCCCAGCACCACACAGTGCCAAGGGTTCCTCTTCCCTCCACAAGCTACTGGCTGACCTACCATCTCCTCCGTCCACCTTGTCTTGGGCCGGTGTGGGTGTGGCTCTTACCTCTAACGAACACGTAAGCAGAGTAGGAGTCAAAGCCGGACTTGGTGTTGACGCGCAGTGTATAGAGGCCCTCGTCCTCCTTGTTGAGGTGCTTGAGGGTCAGTGTGGCATGTTCCCCACTCCAGTGCATCTGCACCCAGCGTGAGGGCTGCAGTAGAGTGGCTGCAACATCAGGGGCAAATGAAGGTCATGAAGGCCAGTCAAACAGGCCTACTGGCAAGACAAGTATCGATTGGCGGTCAAGAGGAATTGTCAACCAGTTCTGCTGTGCAAATACAGCAAAAGCAGTGTCAGAGAAATCTATATACACATACATCTAGGGGGAGGTGAGTGAGCAAGGCCCCTAACCCCCAGCTCCAGGGGTCCCACATGTTGGCTGACCCTATGCTGTGACCCCCAAGCTATGGAGAGCACAATGGGGTAGGTGAAGAGGAGCATTCCAATGTACTCGTACATAAATAAAGAATTTATCATCTTCCATATTTAGTACGAAATACACACACACAGTTTTATTATACTCTCGGTATGTACACCCTGACACACAAACGCTCAGGCAAGTGGCTGCTTACCGTTGCGGTACCAAAGGACGTCAGGCTGGTAACGCTTCACCTGGGGGAAGATGATCACGGTGCAGCCAATACTGAGGGTCTCTCCCTCGCGGCCGAATGATACCGAGAAATTGTCCACGATGTGAGTGCGGAAGGTGACTCCATATTCCGGGCAGAAACCATCTGAAGAGCAATAACAGACACGGCAGGAATTTAAGCCACAAAGACGTGCTGGTCTTCGATAATTCACTGGTGCGATGGTCCTGGTCTGCATCTCAATCAGTGTATGTAATCGATGTTACAGGTCTGTATCTCCAACATTCATTAATGTGACTGATGGTACTTCTCTGTATCTGCAGCATTTATTGATGTGACGGTGAAAATCTATGCCTCACCTTCATGCATAAACGTGACGAATGCATTTATTCTAATCTCTCATTCTGAGATACTTTTCAAATGATTGGGGCAGAGATACATGCAAATTAATTATCAAATGACTGTCAGTAGAGCTTATAGGAAACCACACTCATTCTCATGCAAATTCCTGCAAGAAAATGGATATTTCATTCCAGGTCAACAATCTGATGGTAAAACTCAGTGAATCTGCACTTATAGAACATTTATGAGGTGTACTCACGGGGCTTCCGGTCAAGGTCCTCGCCTTCTTGGAATCCTGTATGTAAAATAAATGGAGGAGATGCTCTTAATCCTGGCTTGTCAGCAGCATATGCACAAATCAAAACAAATTATCTGAAGTTTAAACTGACACATGTCCGATTGCACAGTTTCTTTAGCTATACCATAAATATACTGATTCTATTTTCAGCATAATTAATCTTTTTGTCATTTGAGTTTAGCTGGAGTTTTGCCTGTAGAATTTTTAATAATTCATTGAGGAAGATAAAACTAAACATGGAAGCTCATCCAAAGAGAGTCTGTACAGAAACACCCTCAAAAGATAAAATTCTGATACATAGATATATATCAAGATATAAAGCCCAAACTAATGCTTGGTTCATGATGCTTAGGCATGAATAGCTTTGAAACAAAATTACAGCTTGGTTTTAAATAACCGTGGAGGTCAGAG
This sequence comes from Petrocephalus zakoni, assembly GCA_026774425.1. Taxonomy (NCBI): domain Eukaryota; kingdom Metazoa; phylum Chordata; class Actinopteri; order Osteoglossiformes; family Mormyridae; genus Petrocephalus; species Petrocephalus zakoni. The sequence goes on from JAODKN010000079.1 coordinate 12,607,205, forward strand.
GTCTAGACTCCCATTCAGTGCCAGAAATGAGCAGCACATATTAGTCATGTTTCACGTGGACCAAGAGAACCAATAGCTAGACCCGCACAGGAACGCTGTAAGCAAGAGGGATTTTGGGAAGGCAGTAACCTACTTTTCACCACCACGGTGGAGATGGCAGAGCTCTCCCCTTTCACGTTCATTGCTGAGATGCGGTACTGGGCTGTGTCCTCAAAGGTGCAGCTGGAACAAGAAGGAGACATGTACTTCCTGCTAGCTCCATATGCAATGTCCTGTCAGTGTTACTTCTTTATCATTGCATTATCCACCAAGGTCAGGTGAGTCCTTTGAGTTTTCTGATGACCTGCATACTTGTGGTGTGCGATACTGCTAAATTTGGTATCAATCCGATACCAAGTAAACACAGGGCCAATATCACCGATACCAATACCGATACCAATACTTTTTACTTACAGAGGCAGCTTATGAACTATGTAGGGGACAGCAATGCATTATCAATATGCTAAATCTGATTTAATTTTCATAACCATCATATTATTTTGTGATTTCTGCACTCCACATTTAATTAGTGCATCATGTGCTTTTAGCCAAGTTTTTAGTAAAATAAAAAATGTTTTTTTATGTGAAATCTGCATAAATTATTGGAGAACAAATGTTTTAAAACTTAAATTGTTCTTTTCAAGTTACTTATTTAGAAACAACTATAAGAAAAAAATCTCCCTTTGATTACACTTATCTGCTGTTATATACAGTGCACACAAACAGTGCAAACAAAGTGCACACGGTTACTTGTGAAAATTAAAGTAAATTGTAAGTGCAAATAAACAAAAGCACAAACTACTCTTGGCTCTAATTCTCAGCCCTTGGCTCCACTTTTTCTCTGCCGTGTTGCCGCGCTACTCTCACTCAGCCAGGTGACACTATGACAACAAACTACAGCAGTGCAAGAGGGAGCAGGAGAAGCAAAGTGAGCTGCATGGTGAAAACGGAGCAGTGTTTGTTAGCACAGATGTGTCTACTTTTGGGAACGGAGAGGTGAGAAATTGGAATAGTATCGATGCCGTGACGCTAGTATCGATCCAATACCAATATCGACACTATCGACAGTATCGACACTATCGATATTCGGATCAATCCGCCCACCCCTACTGCATACCTTTTAATCTGCAATGAGTGCATGTTGTAGTTGCTCTCAACTGTATACTTTTCAGGGTATGCCTTGGCATCGATGCACACATTGTTCTTGTACCTGAAGTTGAACAGGAAATGTTGACAACAGGAAGTGGAAGACAATGGGAAGTGGAAAACAGGAAGTGGAAGACAATGGGAAGTGGAACACAACAGGAAGTGGAAGACAATGGGAAGTGGAACACAACAGGAAGTGGAAGTACAAGGTCAAAGTGAACATACACAGAGGATTGAACATCATATCATGTTGTGACTTGTGTGATATGGCCAGGCCCCGTCAATTAGACCATGACCATATGGACTAGTCTGCACTGCATGATGGCCTACACGGACCTACCAGGCAACGCGCGGCTTCGGCCAGCCAGCAACAGTGCAGTGCAGAGTGATCGTCTGCTTCTCCCAGGCCGTGTGGGAACGTGGCTTCACGACAAACTCCGGGGGGTGTGTCAGACTATCTGCGTTCATCCTTCTCTGGAACTCCTCTCTCTCATGCATCTGAGGAGGGGAAAAAAAACATATTTTACCATTCGGTACTAAAAACCTGAAATTAGAGAATTTCATACGCAGGCATTAGTCATAAATCCTTCAGCTGTGATTCTCAATGATGAATAATATGGATCCTGACATCAAAAGGGACATAAAAATTTGAACTATTCCACCTCACGACTGACATATTTGTAATCACATTGCTGTAGGCTCCGATTCCACAAAGGTAGATGTCCTTACTACCAGTTCCAGTAAATGGTAGAAACTGATAACAGTACAAGACAGTGTGCCTTACAAATAGTGCTGGACACAAGCATTAGCCGAACAAATGAATCTACATGCAATATATTTATTCATGTCAACCTGAAGCTTTTATACAGAGAAACTTACAGTAGAGGGAAGGGTTATAATTACTGTGTGCTCCCTGGGATTTGAACACACAAGCTCTGCATTTTTGGCACAATGCCCTACTCATTAAACTACAGGAACAGCACTTTGGGCTCTGTAATGTTTACCTTTCTCACTAGATGAATACGGTCAGCAGATTCCCTCAACGTCATCTCCCTGGTTTTCTTCTCCACGCGTTGCACTTCTGTGGTCTCTCGGGTAAATAGGTTCCTCAGGGCCACATAGCCAATGCTTTCCTCCTTCCTTTCCTCCTCCTGGGACTCCAGAAGCTCTCTGGCAAACCCTTGGCTGGAGACAAGACTAGGTTTCTCATTAACGTTCATTATCAAAATTCTTCTCCTAGAAAAGCCAGGACTACACACATAATCCTATCGGTTACCACCACGCTTCTCATAATCATTAGCGTTGTAATTCTCTTTATGCATGGCAAAGCCCTCATGAGATGTTTAGATCCACTATTATTACTGGAAATGCTTCCATATATATATTCGTCAACAATTATCAGGAATTCATACAGAGTTAACAAGTAAAACATCTACCCAGTGCATTTTGAGATATTTTTCCAAATACCTGCTTCTGAAGATTGGTACAACATAGCCAATGATTTCATTGTCCTTGTCCATCGCGAGGTAGGTTTTCTTTGACTTCTTGGAGAGTAAGCTTAGGTCGGCCTCGTCAAGCTCCTTGACTGAGTGTACAGTTGTCTTAACACTGTGGCATCAAGACAGAGATAAATTATCAACCTACAGCTTGGCACCTAGCTGTCTATACAAATGTAGGACCTACATTTGAGTGTAAGACCTTTAGAAAGTACAGGATATTGGAATCAACCTGGGTTGTGCCACAGATAGTACCAGTAGATTTACCTGCTCTTGGACAGGAACCAACAGAATTTATCATTTACACAGCAAATATCACCCAAGTTAAGAACGTCTGTCTTACAGACAGCTCATATTTATGAACAGACTACCATAAAGCCTATTATAGAAAATTCAGTTAAATACAAATAATAATAATGAAAGCATGTACTACTTTGTGCTGCCTGTGAAAACATTGTGTAGCTACACCAGTTCATTGGCTAGAGGTACATTACAGTACTGTATAGAGTTACTTTAATTATTGCAGTATATTAATAATAACAATAATAATAATGGATACTCTATTGATCCCCATGGAGGAAATTCTCTTTTCACCACCCCCCCCAATCTCCCCGAAACAGACTTGGCCATAAAGAGCAGCCACCTCTTGTGGCACCCTGGGCCCACAGACATGCCATGGCCAGGCCTAAACCGGCAGCCTGCCCATGACAGGCAAAGAGGCTTAGCCCACACAGTGAATACTGTCATTATGTAATGTGTTATTATTTTCCCGACTTACCTACAAATGCGACTTAAAGACAGACTTGGGGAACATATACAATCTCCCATTAATACAAAAGCATACCTGTACTGGCTAGTAAATACGAAAGCCCCAATGACAAGTTACAATAAAACAAGTAGCTATGTGACAGAACACAGTATAGTCAATTTCGCTCAACAAGCTCACAAACTGGGCATCCACTCAGAAAGATCCATTTTCTGTAACCGCTCCTCCTTTTCAGGGTCCCGGTGTCATGACCAGACAGCTTCGGTCTTGGCCTGTTCCTGTTTGGCCAGCAAATGTCGCTGCTGACCATCCTGTGCCCTCTCATTTGCATTTACCCTAGTTGTTTCTCATCCCTTTTGATTGGTCGATTGTTATGGTCCACACCTGCCCCTCAAGTATGTTATCTATGCTACCTGCTTATCTGCGTATAAATGCTCCAGCCCTCACCAGCTTCCCTAGCTCAGTCACTGTTGTTGGTCACGGTGTTTGTGTCTGTTCATGTGTTTGCCCTCTCAAATAAAACCTAATTTTGTGGAAACCCAAGTCAACATGTAGATTGTCACTCCTTCAGTGGTTTGCCAATGTGACACGCAGGCCAATCAAAAACAGATTTTTCATTTCTTTGTTAAACAGAAGCAATAAGGAATACATTTGTCACAGTAACATTTGTGAAGAGTAATAAATCCTCCATCCATTTTTTCCATAACAATGCAAGGTTCCCTGGAGTCTATCCCAGGAAGCATAAGGCACATAGCTGGGTACACCCTGAATACCTATTCATGATAAAGCGTGCACACATGCAAACATATACACTGTAAGGTCAACAATAGGATCAATAGGATCAGGAGTTCAAATAAGGTTCAAATAATAAAGTTCTTTTAATTGAATTGAATTGAATAAATAACGTGACAGAAAACCAGATAGTCCAAAAGTGAAAGAGATGAACGTTAGAAGAATAGGAAACCTCTACACACAGAGAAAACATTTTTGTAGCTTTATGAAATTTCAGAAATGTAAGATTGCTGAATATTTTATAAAACAGATCCAATCAGAATATTACAGTTTTTTTTTAATCCCGAGGACAGGAAAGCGCCACCACATCCCGAAACTCCACAGACATTTAAATATGTGATGTTCTGCTACTTACCCTTATGAAAATGAACCATGGTTTTACTATGGTTTTTTGGGTAACCATGAGTTTATGACTATGGTTTTGTCATGGTTTCACTGCAGTTACCAGCTATGAGTAAACCATAGTAGTACCACAGTTACCATGAAGTGCTATAAGTAAACCATGGTAATACTATGGGTAGGAGCTTAATAATCATAATTACCATGAGGTACCATAGTAAAACCATGGTTACTGTAAA
>JAODKN010000079.1:12671908-12689464 GCA_026774425.1 Petrocephalus zakoni
TAGTTCTTTCCCTGTTCCACCACAAATGATTGAGCTGAAGAGCTGTGTGGTAATTAGCATAAGGAACTGTCAGGAGTTGAATCAGGTGTGTTAAATGAGGGTAAACCCAAAAATGTGCGGGGCTCCAGCCCTCCAGGACTGGAGTTTGGCACCCCTGGTCTAGCAAATTTCATTATATATAGCAAGACATATTCCATAGTTAAATATTTTTTTGTTTTGTGGAATTACACGCGTGCACGCATGCTCCTAGCGTCCAACCACTCGAAATATTCAGCTTTAAAGTACTTTTTATGTTGTCAAATACAATCGCAGACATCTGACTGAAATTATTTTGCTGTAATTAACCGTTGTTTAAATGTATCCCATCTAGGATGCAATTTTGCGAACGTGAGCAATTAAAGCGTATACTCAGCTTGGAGGACTTAAAGTGACTGCTCGTGTTACCTTAGCATTCCAGCATTGCGCTGTCACCTGACAGCGGACATGAGGCAGAGCCACTGGCAGATGTTGCTCAATGCGGGATGAATTCTGTCTGCCAGAGGCGCAGAAGCTTGACAACTATTCCCATGGCAACGCATAACACGCACACATAAACACATTCGTGTTATTTAATAGTGGCTGCAAACAGCAATCAAGGGTGGGGAAGATGTTGTTTTCACTGATTCATCCCAATGACTACTCTCAAGATGCAAGCGCAGATCCGCTTCATTCAGGATTTTTATTTTCCTTTGTTGAGGTACTTAACCAAATTGCACGTTTTATTTTTAAAAATGCCCTGTTGTAAACCTTTCAGGCCTTCATCCAATATTAGCCAAATAAAACTATTTATTCTTACAAAGAGAATCCTGTAAACAAAATACACATACAACCATTTCTAAACACAATTCTTACTTGTAGTCCTCTCACACAAACAGTGGCACACCATCTTTATGGGCACATTTGCATTATTTGGCAGGCACCTTTATGCTGTAACGGACAGACCAGGTGTGGAGGACACAAATCCGAGTACAGATGTCTTCAGGAAAAGGGTTTAATGCAGGGATCATCAAAGTCGAACAGACAAGGGTCAAAACTGAGCGGGCGAAAAATGAGATCCAAATCACTAGACAGGAGGGTGGTCAGGGAAACAAGCAAACTCGCTCGATAAGCAACAGAATCCAAACAGGACAGGGCAGAAATCAGGGTCTAGGCACAAAAACAGATCACAGGCAGATAAGCAGATCATGACAGAAGATGGTCAAACTCACAGAATATTTGGAAGGTCTTGCACCAAACAGCAAGGCTCCTAATCAGCCTATCACAGCTGGGTGGGGCGTGGCTATTTCTGGCAGGGGAGGAGGGACTAGGCTTTCAGTAGGTGGTGTGACTAGTGTACTAGGGCAGAGTCGGACAACGTTCAGCGGACATGTCAGTCAAGGACTCCCAGAGGAGGAACTGTGACATATCCAAAGCAACATACACTTGAGAAGGTTGGGTCAAGGCAGTTCCTTGAGGAAAATGGGTTAAGGGCCTAAATCAGGAGCCCAACAGTGGCATCCAAACCTGCAACCTTTCAAGCAGAAGCATAGAATCCTAAACCAGTGTTTCTCAAAACGATCCTCAGGGACCCCCAGCTGGTCCATGGTTTTGCTTCCTGGGAGGGAGCAAAAAAGGTGGACCAGCCAGGGGGTCCCCGAGGATCGGGTCGAGGACCACTATCCCAAACTGCTGAACTTCATTGGACTGCTATATGACTGAAGTGAGATACAGTTTGAATACATCCGCAAGAAAATAATTATCTACACTTATGCGTAAATGCACCCGATTATAAAGAGAAGTGGAAGTCAGTCTTATGGATGAATGAGTCCAAAGTATATTCAGCTGGGAAAACCTCTATAGAACACTATAAACAGCAGCAGAACACAGGAGACAGGAACGACAAAGAGAGCCCAGACTCAGCCGGAGCGTGTGAGGCTTTGCAAGGCAACCCTGAGAAACGTGCCGATGCACCATCCCGGGTGATTACGTGATGGGGGAACTGACGACCTGGCGGATGCGGGCGAGGCGCGGCTGCCACGTTAACCATGTGACACACTTCAAAGCGCCATCAGCCCGGCTGGCACCTGTTCTGCCACGCTCTGTCAGCACTGATGCACCTCCAGGCTGCCTTCAGCTCCCATAGCTGACAATTCCTATGCAGGGCAACTTATCAATTTTTTAGATTTATGGAGCTGGTTATTCCTCCAGAGCAAACTACTAGTAAACGGCAGGTTATGGGTGCCTGCTCTTAAACTCTGTGCTTCCCACTGCCTGGTGCTCCTTCTCATGGCATTCTGTGCCCCAATCATCAGATAAAAGAATATGCCACTGAAGACAAGCAAAGAAACTGCAGTGACTACAAAGCTTTGGTAAGGAAAGCCAGAGCGCAGCTCTGGCTGACAGACTTTACCGGCTGTGTGGGATTGCTCCCGGTTCAGAGGAACCCAGGCTGGAGGAAAGAGGCTGGAGGGGCTGTGTCATACTTTGAAAGCGGGGGAAAGTGTTGGTTTATTCAAAGCCCGGAAATCCATCCACCAGTTCTCCTGAAGCGCTCATCTGATGTAGGACCGCATGGAAAGTGGGGAGCAGGACGCACCAGGGACGCGGCCGAGGACACCGGGGGCGAAAGACTGGAGCTTTTTTTGTTTTGTTTGTTAACTCGACACTTGTGCTGGGGAAACGCAGATCAGTAATTCCGGACAGGTTCATACGTACGTAACTGCGTAAGCATGGGGGGGTCAGTGGCTTAGGTGTCTGTCCCAGTGAGCAGAAGGTCACCAGTTTGAATCCCATCTTCAGCAGGATTGACAAATGTTTGAGGGCCACATGTACAACGCCCCCCCCCCATGCAGCTGATCCTGTGCGTACACCCCATAATGATTCGGCCCTTGTCACTTGGACCTTTACCCCTGTCCATTTTTACGGCATTCTACATAAGAGCTCAAAAGTAGCCAATGTTACCCTATTAGCACACACCTTTTCGACAAGGGAGACAACAATATTTGCCTCACATGAGGATGGGCATGATGTCTTGCCGATTCGGTGTATATCTGTGCGTGTCTCGATTGGGGAGGAGACAGCATATGTGAAAATAGAATTCTTATGTAGGCCTACTTGGCAAATAAAATATTTCAATTCACAAATCTAACTAAGATGACCTATTCCAGTAAAAAGAAATGCGTTCATTGATTGTTTCTCGCAGGACTATCCTATATTTACTCGCTGCCCTTTCATCCTCTGCTCTGTAAATATAACCCATCATAAGTTAGCCACAGATAATTCCATCGTCTTGCCTGATGAGCAAACATAGGTATCAGGCTGCTTGGCAGGCAGGGGAGCTGTTCTGTGACATCACAAGTGTGAGATAAACCCCAGGTAGAGCTGTGTGGCGTTTCGTGGCACTAAGGGAAACCCTGGGGGAAGCTAGGCAAGAGGTGTATAGCGTGTATCTGCAGCAGCCTATGAGAGATCGGCCCCTGCAAGGAATTAACCACGCCGGGGGCTCCCTCGCCCTGTTGGCTAACAGTTAAAGCCTCCCTAATCCCAGGCACTCAAAGACTCGCTCAATCGGATTACACCTCAGCCAGCGAGTGAGAGGCAGCGTGAGCTACTGGTGCTTTGGTACCTGGGCGATCCTGTGAGGCTTCACAAATAAATAAAACAGTCTTCCCTGTGAAGGTTTAGCTTGCCAGCAAGATTTCATGAATCATCCCTTCTCAATATTGCATTAAACACTGAAAAAAAAATCATATCAATCATAGCGTCTCCACTCCACTGAAGAAATTGGCAATATATGTTTGGAAGTATCATCCATGCTTATGAATCGCCAGCCGGCTCACCTCACTCAGCATTGCAAAGAAATATTTCCCTTAAAGTTTAAGAGGACAGCGCGATGAATAGCGGGAGCGCCAGCTTGCCCTGCCGGGGCCTCGGTTCGCCCGCACCCGCAGCACATCGACACGCCTTAACCGTAAGCAAAGATTACGCAAATTGACCCTGAAGCCTCAGCAGCTAAAATAAGCTGCAAAGAGCGGCTTTGCAGCGACGGAGGAGCACTGTCGACGCTATTCGTTTGAAAATGTGAAACCAGGTAAGTTTATCATACTTTATACCCGACTTGATAATAAATCCTAGTGCACCTACTCTATTTAATTACCGATTATTTGTCATATTGATTAAATACACATACAAGTCAGTATTGGGCGTGTGGAATATAATGAATCTTTTGTGCACAATAGATTCATGGTTACTGCTCAGTGGAATTACTAGTTTATAGAGCTGATTCCGTCTTGCGAGTTGTACTTCTGACGCAAGTAGTGCGTCAAAAGACCCGAGAACTGACACATAGCCATATTTGGCGGTTCTCAAACCTCAGCATTTCTACATCTATCACAAATTATTAATTATTATTAATTATTAATTTCATCTCTTTCATCATCTATAATTTTTTCATATAAAATTATAATTACAAATTAATTCACGCACTTCAAGATCCTATCCCAGATTTCGTAGCTGACCTTGTATGAACTTTGCATATAGGAACTCTCACTGCTTAAGATATTACAGTATACAGATAATTTGCGTTTCTCGTTTTCAGTCTTCAAAGAAAACGTCCGTCCATCCACCCATTTTCTAATACCCACTTATCCTAGAAAATCTTCACAGTTAACAAGTTTATTTTAGAATAATTGGTAATTAACTGGATGAACCCGTTTTCCCACTGGCTGCGAAAATGCGCCATCTATGGAGCTCTGGATTATGAAACTGTAATAAGAATATTTACTGTTATGTTTTCATGAGTGGCCACATGTGACCATTTAGCCATGTAACATTTTAGATTCCATTCATTACTTCCTGTCACCCTTTCAAATGCACGCACGTCATGTTCAGGAAAGATCTGTCTCCGGATGGTTGACTTAAGGACAAAATGATCACCTCAGCATTTCTTCATGACCACCTTAGCTTTCTTTGCATGGCACATCTGCCCAAACCAGCTTAAAATACTGACAATCTGACACCTCTACTGTTTTATACACCGTGGGGCTGACTGAAGCCCCTTGATCAAAGGTACGGCTACAGCGGATTTTCAATGTTTGAAATTCCGGCCTTTGTGTCCCGTCTCTTCAGCACTGCCTGCTTTCAAGTTTCCATACGAATAGGTCTTACTTCTAATACCTACCCTGCTACCTTTTACCCCCTCAGATTTCCGGGGATCATGAGCGACGCGGCCAACACCTGTCAGCCAGAGCAGGACATGTCCTCCCGGAGCTGGTCCACATGCTGTCCGGACCAACCCTTGTCCTCTGCCCCCCAGGCCCCTCAGAGACCCAAGCGCGTCCGCTTCTACAAGAGTGGGGATCCCCACTTCAGTGGCCTCCAAATACTCATCAACAGCAGAGCCTTTAAGACCTTTGATGCCCTGTTGGACAACTTGTCCAAAAAGGTTCCCCTGCCGTTTGGGGTGCGAAACATCACCACCCCCCGGGGTACACGTGTTGTCCAGAGCCTTGATGAGCTGGAGGATGGGAAGTCCTACCTGTGCTCTGACAAAAGGAAGGTTCACCCCATCAACCTGGAGGTGGCCAATAGAAGACCCCACCGCTGGCAGGCTGGCCAGGTGGCCAGGAACATCGAGAGCCAGCTCATCAATCCCGAGCACTCGCCATTGGTGCAGGCACCCAAGTGGCTGATGGTCTTCAGAAACGGTGACCCCGATGGCAAGCATAGGGTGGACCTTCAGGCCATCCAGACGTGGGAGAGTGTACTGGAGAGCACGTCGGAGATGCTGCAGGTTCCTGTGCAGAAGATCTACACCATGGACGGCCGAAGAGTAAGCAGCCGTTTCATAATGAAAGTGCTCATTCTGAGCAATCAGATCCTGGGCTGGGTTTATGTAACAAAAAAACTCAAAAACAGTAGAAGTAACCTTAGATGCAACAACCTAGCTTACTGGAGCCTTTCAAAAACAGCGCAGTCTAGTCTAACGTTAACCAGAAATTAGCATGCAGTAGGTTAGAAGTGTGTAAAGTTTGCATGTTCTCCCCGGGTCATCGTGGGGTTTTCTCTAGTTTTCCCCCCCGGTCCAAAAACATGCTGAGATTGATTGGAGCTACCAAATTGCCTGTAGGTGTGCACATGTGAGTGCCTGGTGTGTCAGTGTGCCCTGCGATGGGTTCCCTGCCTTTGTGCCCATAGCCTCTAGGATAAGCTCTGGACCCCCTGCGACCCTGAATAGGACGAGCAGGCAGAGAAAATGAATGGATTGTTGCAGTAGCTAGCTTATGCAGCCAATATACACTAAATCAGCAACGTTATGCAGCAATTAAGTGAAGTCAGCTGAGTGCCTGATTTTTCTGAATGGCCAGGTTATGCCATCAGTGGGTTTTTTCTTTCCAAACGGTGTGGGCATATTCTGGATGAGAATGCCAAGTGCTTGGGATGTGCTGAAGAAGACTTCAACTCCTGTCGTCGGTGCAAGATCTTGGCGAGAAATTAATGCAAATCTGGATGAAAATAAATGTTGAGATGTTGCATGAGCTTGTGGAAACAATGCCATGAAATGTGCACCACAATCAAAGCAAAATGCAGTCCAGTGAAATATTAGTGTGACCATTTTTTGGCTGGGCAGGGTATATTCCTCAACTAACCAGAAAGTTGTTTTTTGATCCACTGAATACTGGTGGATGATGAGTATTTCTGAACATCGTTTCAAGCACTCTCCATCTATTTCTCCACGTTCCAGGTTGCTAGTCTTCCAGCTCTCGCCTTGTGCCCTTTTGGGGTTGTGGCCTCAGCCGGCGAACCCTTCAAAGCAGCCAGCTACAAAGTGCAGGATCCTGCCAAAATGGGAGGGCTGCCTACCACTGAACCATGTAGACGTCAGACAGGTACTGGTAGGTCTGGGCTTCTCCATAGTGACATCACTTAGCAGATGGTGTTTGTGGACGGTGATGTGCATACTCTGCATGACAGTAATGCTCAACAATTGTATAGTTGGATATTTAATTTTATGGCAAAATTAAAAACTCTTCATTCACATTTTTAGGCATATACCCAAATACATTGTGGTAGCTGTGGTAGTGATGAAATTCTACTGTAGCTTATGAGTGTGGTTTGCTAGAAATTATAAAAGGGTTCCTTTTAAAGGAGCGCCTTGCCTAGAGTCAGATTCTAAATACTAATATAATAATGCATTAATAAACATATAGGCCAGTGTCATCTCTTTTTTGAAGTCAGACAGAAAGGGCACATTCATCATTAATTGTTTTTTTTTTTTATTCCAACCCTGTAACCTTAACCAGTTCTGAGATGTCATTTTCTAATTATTGTTCAACTTCTGTCTTTCCTTTTTGTTCCTTTTTTATTTAATAATTCTGAATGTTTTATCACACTGACCTTCAACTCCTTGGCATCCCGTGCTTTACGTACATTGGATCGTCCACCTTATAGGAAACTCGCTGTCCAGCGACGTGACGTTCGAGAAACACATCACGGGCCAGATAATGAGCAATTCTTCCACTTCAAGCTTGTCCGGCTTGCCATGCAATCGCACCCCCTCTGAAGAGGCCATGATGAACAGTACAACCGACTCAGAGCCCATTCTCTGTACTGCCGATGGAAGAGACGCCAGGACTCTTCTGCCTGCAGATGGCGACATTGAGAAGTCATTCCGCATCAATGAGGATGGCAGTATGACAGTGGAGGTGAAGGTGCGACTGAAAGTCAAGGAGAACGAGATATTACATTGGACAACCACACTGATGCGGTCTACTGTTGCTAAGAGACACAGACCAGGCTGTGGTCCAAGGCCAGAGTCAAAGGCTGGTCCACCGGAGCATGATTATATTCCAAATATTTTTAACAGACATATGTCTAATGAGGACCTTTCCCAATTCAGAGATAAGCTAAATAAAGACAAGCCTTGCTTCTGGAGGCCTCCTACACCCGGTCCCAGGCACACAAGGAAGCTGGCATCGGTGGAGAGCCTCAGCACCTCGTCAGACACAGGGGTTGCAGGGAATGTGATAGGTACATACCCACCCACAGAGGTGGGGCCTAACACAGAAGAAACCGAGGGTCATCGCTTAGTCCGGCCAATTCCCAAACCAAGGACGGTTAGGCCTGCAGAAGCTGAATGTAACAGAGCAGTCTGCATCTCCCAGGTTTCCGAGGTCCTCCAGATGCAAGATGGACAGGAGGAAATCCCAGGCATTGTGCATCACAGACATAAACAGCAGAGTTGCTACAATAATGAGGCCAACACTGAGGATCAGAATGCATGTGAGATCTTTTACCAGAATTCTCTCTCTGTGGACACTATTCCACTGTCATCCAGTTACAACCGAGACTCTGAACCAAATCGTACATCCATCACCTCCACGTCTCTAACTGAGAGACAATCTGAACACTCTCCCTTATTATCAGAAGCAGCGATTACCTCATGCAATGGCACCGACCATCTTTCTTCTTCCTCAAACGGCACGGCAGGTGCGCTGAACTCTGTTTCCGAACTGCCCCCGGCTGACATTACAAGGCGGGCCCAGAGTCGAAAGGCTGAGAAAGGCAGGCCTGAGCCAAGCAATAGGAAGCCTGAAGAGCAGAAGAACACAAAACCTCCAACTACAAGATCCAACAAAATGCACAAGAAAGACACCACAGGTCTCATAAATGATGGAGGAAGGGCTGTATCTTCAGAGAAAGAGAGGAGCTCTGACCATGAAGGAGCAACTTCCAGAACTGGACAGAAGCTGAAGAAGACTATGAAACCGAAAGCAAAGAAAGACCGGGATACTGCAAACGCGGTCCTGTCACATCCCGAAAATGCAGGACATTCAAAGGGATCGTTGGTACAGAAGGAGCACATTGTACGTGGGCAAAATACCGTCAAAGGCCATCCATCCAATGTCCACAAAGCTTACTCGGCCGTCTCCCTGACCAGAGACATGTTGGATGCACTAGAACACGCCGAAAAGATAGTGAAAAAACGAACATCTCTGAGTGAGAGCGAGATGGTCTTAAGAGAAGGTCGTGGCCTTGGTGAAAGTGTTTCACTGCCCCCGTTTCACTGTGGCGTCACTGAATATGTGGAGAACTGGCTGGATAAGATACACACAGAAACCATCCACTGCACTGGTGACACAAACACTGTTAAAACAGATGGAGAGCTAAAAGGGGTCTTTCAGAACGGAAGCAACTCCACAGAGGAATGTGAGATGAAAGACGAAACTAAAAAGCTCAGCGGAAAGGGATGTCTTCCGTTTGACTGCAATATAAATGAAAGCCAAATGTTCCTTAATACTTCAGAGACGACGCTTGAAAAAATGTTACTTAATGAAATGCAAAATCCAGAAACTCTGGATCTGAGTGTACAGGAAGCCCCAGCTATACAAGCACCACCAATGAAGTTAGCAGGCTCAAATCCCGAGGCTTCCCAAGCACACACAATGCCAATGCTAAAAAAATCACACACCTCAGCAATGTCAAACAGACACATATCAAACTACAGTCACCTGGAAAAATCCCACTGTTTCCCTGATTTTATGTCACACACATACTCTACATTCTCCCCATTTTCCAGGTCTCTCACAGCATTTCCATCAGTGATGACTTTAAAGGAAGGTTCAGGCTATGCTAACAAGAGGGAATCATTGGTAAACAATGTTCAGTCTCAATCAGAGCCTTTGAAGGCAATTAGGTCTTTGCAAAGGGCAACCAGCATCGAGGATGCAGCTAAATTAATGGCCAGACTGTCAGATTTGCAGAATTTCACATCCTTCCCACAGCTGAATGGTGGGACCAGGAACTCAACTCTTTCATCAAGTAGCTCACTGAATGAATTCAACCCAGTTAATGGAAAGAACAGCAACACATCTCAAGAAACACCCAACACTGAAGAACTTCTGGAGGAACATGGTAGGTCTGAAGAATTCAGAATAGATCTGTCATCCCTAGTGAGGGGAGAAATTAATATTTTCAATGCCAATGATCAACCAAGCCAGGACTCAATTGAATCTGGAAAAGACGAAAATGCACAATGTGAAAGTTCTGAAAGTCATAGAACATGCCAAGGTTCTGAAATATCCTCTGAAGATGACAAGATCATGACCTTCAAAAGCGGTAGCTACAAAGATGAGAAGGTTAACCATAAGGGGGAGAGGGCTAGCTTTGAAG
Organism: Petrocephalus zakoni; assembly: GCA_026774425.1. Classification (NCBI taxonomy): domain Eukaryota; kingdom Metazoa; phylum Chordata; class Actinopteri; order Osteoglossiformes; family Mormyridae; genus Petrocephalus; species Petrocephalus zakoni. Next base: position 12,682,097 of record JAODKN010000079.1, read on the forward strand.
AGTCAGTCGTAACAAAAGTCAGACCAGGTGCTTCAGATGTAATAAGCAATAAATCAGACTTCCCTTTGAGTGAGCATTCCGAAACGTGCAAGAGAACTCATCTCTCAGAGGACACAAGCAACCAATGGGGTACTGCCGGGGAAGACAAGCGGGACACAGAAGTGGAGGAACCCTCTTCATCTCGCTCTGTTGAAATCCCAGAGGACTTGCTAGACTTCGTAAACTCAGCCCTTCACTCTTCCACGCTCTCTTTCAGTTACGACTCCAAAGGAAGTTTAAGAATAGAAGTTGAGGGAACCAATATCAAATTAACACACAGAATTCCCAGAAGCAATACAGATGTGCGGTATGATCATAAGCAGCTACCAAGCCCAAACATGTCGGACCTCTCTGACTACAGACCAGAGACAACAGAGAGCGATGAACTTAAATCACAGGAATCAGTCGATATAATCACCGAAAGTGGGGAGGATGATTTCGGATGGCAGCCTGATAATCACGACTGTGTACAAAATAAAATTGAATGTCTTTGTGGAGAGGACCCTGAAGTTGAAGCCTCACTACTAAAGGCATCATTCCCAGCACCTCCCACAAAGGAGAACCAAAGCCAAGCATTCAACAGCTCCAGAGCAATGGCAAATGTCATCACAGCAGGGTCTCTGCATGCCTCTGACAAGCCCCAGCTACGCATGGTCCGTAGCACCTCAGAGGACGTGAACGAGGGTGTCCTGATTGACAAGGGTCGATGGCTTCTCAAAGAGAACCACCTAATTCGCATGCCTCCCCCAGAATCCATGGGCATGTATGAGAATATAGACACCACATCAGCCAGCTCAGGCCAGGACAATGCCAGTGATGACATCCCAGCCTATTGTGCGGGTCCAGCTTCCAACATTGCTGCCCTCTCGTCCTCAGAGTTGGAGGAGATGGCCAAGCCTGGGAAGTTGACTGAACTTGCTTATTTTGCTATGCCACATGGTAGTGATTCAGACCCTTTCCAGGACGATCTCGGCAGCAGAAATGGCGCAGAAGATATAGCCACCTCCCAAGAGGTTAACAATAAAAAGGACATGAGCATTTACTCAAACACCAGGAGCCAAGGAACCTGGACTAAGACGACGAAGAGACTGAACTCATTCACATCGGCTGAATTTAAGATCCCGGATGGCAAGGTGCACCCTCTGACTGGGCCATCTGGGATGGGTCCTTCGGATGCCCAGCATGCTAGAAGTCCGAACCACAGGGCAGGGATGTTCCAAGAGCAGCACTCTGTAAACAGCCTACACTTTCCCTGTGGACCACATTGCCCCATATTATAACAAATCCTAACTTACCGTGACACAGCAACACAGCCTCTTACTGTCTCATATTATTGACCAATAATGTAACACAGGCTGGCTGCATCATATTGCAACACAGACTGGCTGCCTTGTACTGAGGCACTGCCCCTATGCTTCCAGTGAGTCTCATTCCTTCTCAGAGACATTCTAAGGAGATTCATACCATCAAGTTTCAATTTTTGTTATTCTCTGCTATATATGATTAATTTGCACCACTTAATCATGCAGACACCCTTATTCAATTGCAGGCTACAGCGTTTTAATTCTTTTGGTGCCTTTGAATGCAGAGATTTTCGTGATCAGGTGGACACCTTAAGAGGGTGTTTTATTTTGCATTTTAAGATGTGACTGCCTGATTGCTTCATTTAAGAAGCTCAAACCATCTGACAAGGGAAAATAAAAGCGGTGCAATGAATAGAGTGAAGGAAAGAACGCCGAGTTTGTGTCGAGACAGAAAGTCTATTCTGCTGAATTTCAAATACTGTACACGTGAGGACTGCCGTAGCCAGAATGTAATCAAAAGCGTTTACTTATGAATAAATTAATTGGAAAACTGTGACTATTTTGAAAAGAGTACACAATTAAGATGTCGCCCATCCATCCATCTTCCAACTGCTTGTGCTGGGCGGGGTCGCATTGGGGAAAAAAGTCGCTCAATATTCGTAATTTTCACCTGTACGCGCGAACCGTCATCGTGAGCAACAACGGCCCCAGTTTTACCATTGTTTAAAGGAATTTTGAGTTATTTCACCATGGCGAAACTACAGTGGACATGACTGTGCGTTGTTTGAAACTTAAATAAAAGAAGAATAAGAATAAAAGAATTGCATGTAATAAGTATAACAGCTGAGGTGCACAAAACGACGGAAGCAAAAATACCACTTGTGTCGTTCTTTTCTCCATTCGTGCGTCCCCATTATCTCGCTGTTTCCACAAGTGGGCAGTATTGACACCTAATGCCAAACTGCCTGCGGTTGGAGAGGGTGGGGGGCGGCAGTATGAGAAATAAAACGCACTATGAAGCGGGAGAACTTAATCTCGCCGCTTATAATTCCCAGTCCTTTGTGTGACTCCTTTGCACTGATGACGTGCCAAAAATGGAATATCTCCCACCGTGATGAAAATGCATTATCCTGTCTTTGTTACGGTTATGTAATCGTTTAACAAAATAAAATTCATGAAGACTGTGCCACTGTTAAATGCCGCACCCCGATAGCCGAGCAGTTATGGTCCTAAGAGACTGCGGTACCTTAATCTGGGTTCAGAACCCACTCCTGACACTGGGGTTTGGGCGTATCTCTGCAGAACGTCACAGCCGTCAGTGACAGAACATAAACCTGATCGGAACCGCAGATAAACAGAATTTTAACTCGATTATTCTTCGTTTGGGGTGAAACCCTAGTGCCTAGTAAGCTTTGACTTTTCTGTTGATACACATCTACTGCTGACATGTAATATTGCTTGTCTTTCTGATAAGTATTTGGACAGTTGGCGGTACAAGAAATGATTTCTCATGACGGCCAATGTATTTTTGTTCTTAGTTTTGTGCGCGAATAATAATCGCGTAGTAGGCAATATGTAATATATGTTGTGTAATTTCAGGTCCAGAAAGTAAAAATCCAGACCAGGATTTTGTTTCAACCAACTAGTTGAGTACTCTGTGACTGTGACTCTTTATGCTCAACTGATTGGTTGAAATAAAATCCTGGTCCGGATTTTTACTTTCTGGACCTGAAATTGACACCTCTGCAGATGCGTTTAGTTCCACAAGAAACAATGTTGCATTTTTAACAAGTACTACGTCTAATTACCAGCGGCTTAAAAGGAGAGGATTTTAGTTTGATTTTGAGCAGTAAAATCATTGTATGCTCTTTATTATGCAAGGGTCAAAAGAGACAGTGAATGAAACAACTTATACAGCCCATTCCCTCCCCAACTTCAGTGTCCCAAAAGTTCTTATATCCCTTTGTTTACAAGGAAATATGTTCAAAAGTAAGGTTTGTTGACGTGACTTCAGACACCGGACTCCAGAATTAAATGTAAAAACGTATTTTACAGGACCACAGGCATGCCAGGGTGACCGGCTGTTCTCCCTACTTCAGCACTTCGGGGAGGCTGCTATAAGTGTATGACCTAAGTTCACCTGGTGCCCCAGGCGCACATCAGTAACTGCATGGAACACTGTCCCCTCAGTTTTTTTTTCTTTAAACTGAAAACATTGTCAATAGGTAGGTGATTAAATAATCAAAGTGTTAAAAGGACTGACCAGGATGGCCGAGTGGTTAAGGCGTTGGACTTAAGATCCAATGGACATTTGTCCTCGTGGGTTCGAACCCCACTCCTGGTAACAATCTTTGTTGTGCTTGTAGTATAAAGTGCATTTGGCCCAGAGTTTAAATTTCACTTTCATGAGAACCATACCTTAAAGTGTATAAATACTCACGTGTGAATGTCAAACCCTCTTCCTGTAAGGTAGATTTTCAGATAGGCGCCAGGCGTGCAAGCCTGACAGACAGGCGAGCTTCGCAAAGGTGCTCCGGGCTGTAAATTTTTTATGGCATTGTATTGTTGACACAGGTTGACTCTCACGCTCCTGCTTCGCTTTGAAAAGGAGCTAATCTAAGAAAGCAAAGGAAAACATGCTCTCGGTAGGTGTCATGGTGCTATTTACACCTCGTTACCTACGAATGACAAATTAAGAGGATATTTATATCCCATAAGCTTATTTTTTAACATTGAAATACTTAAAAGGGCATAAACTTGGCATTACGGGTTATTATGTTTCTCAGAAAGATTGTTTCTCAGTTTTTTTAACTATGCAATTCAGGTTATGTAAGTACAGTCATTCCCTGCCTTATGTCATTAATTGGTTCCCCTCGTAAACAGATTCTTGACATAACCCGAAAACAATGCCTTGAAAAAGCCGAAGAAGGATTAATAAATAGACGTAGTCATTTCCATTAACATAAATGCACCTTTAATTCATTATACAAGTAAGTGTTCACTTTGCAATCTTAAGGCAATATTCAACTAGTATTCAGAAAAACAAAATAGAAATGTCTGTAATAAAGGTGACTACAATAAATATTTCGCATTGTTTAGTCAAAATAAACTACGTACTTCGCGTAAGTTTCGTCAAGCCCTTCCAGTAGGGGTGGCCTCAGGCATGTGCAAACTGTGCACCTGCACAGGGCCGCCAAATCCCGGGGGCCGCCAGGCCCCACGCCAATATACATGTATATTGAATATAAAACAGAAAGAGAAATTAACGACACAGCTGACGGCAATGTGGCCGAAAAACATTGTGTTTCGTATTAGTTAGTATGCTGTATAGTGTGTTACTAATGTCGTTAGACTCGGAGCAGTAAGCTGTATGTAGTATTATAACGTTCTGCCGCAATGAGAAGATCGTCATGGGCACGAGGCGGCTATGTAGTGTCCGCATGGACGCGGCCATCCGCCGGGCATAAGATGCCACATTGGCAGGCGAAGGGGCCACCGATTCTTTCTCTGCCCAGGGCAGCCACCAGCCTAGAGCCGCCTGTGCTTTCAGACTTCTGCTATCATGTATATCAATGTAAATGGACCATGTTAATCTAAGTAAATTTTGTTCATTATTTACTGAAAATAATTTAAATTACTACAGACAGGCGACGTAAAGTCGAGCGTGATGTATATGGAAATGACGTGTAGCTTGACATCATCAGCTTGCTTGGAATTCGGGTTCCATCTGAACCTGGCCCATGGATCTGAGTAACTTTTAGACTTTTTGTTTCTGTGTCAGCAGCGGTTGTACTTGGGCAGATGATGCCCCAGGCACACATCAGTAATTACATGGAACACTGTCCCCTTGGTTTTTTTTTCTTTAAAATGAAAACATTGTCAAGTTTTGAAAGGATTGACCAGGATGGCCGAGTGGTTAAGGCGTTGGACTTAAGATCCAATGGACAATTGTCCTCGTGGGTTCGAACCCCACTCCTGGTAGTAATCTCTGTTGTGCTTGTAGCATAAAATGCATTTGGAGTGGAGATTTGACCCAGAGTTTAAATTTCACTTTCATGAGAACCATACCTTAAAGTGTATAAATACATGTGAATGGCAAAACTGCTACTGTGTATATCAATTACTTAGTTAATCTAAGTAAAGTTTGTTCATTATTTACTTAAAATTTAAATTATTGTAAGTAAATCTGAGTAACATTGTGACTTCTCGTTTCTGTGTCAGCAGTGGTTGTACTCGGGCAGATGAGCCCGGTGTTCGATTTAGGGATGACGAAAGATAGAAATCAATGGTTTACCAGCGGTAACAAATGACTATCCCAAACTCCACATAAACCAACTCCCTGATCTCTGTCTTCCAATGCAGGCATCTGTGAATAACAGGCATAGACTGCGGAAAATGTAGCAAACAAAAGATCACTGGGTGCTTTTGCATTTCAGAATTCAGATATTATACATATCTTACTGTTGTATTAACATCTTTTTACCATCAACTATTTTACTCTTTTGTTCATGCTGTTCCTAAATGCCAGTGTTCATAGAACATAGTCATATCTCTCTGAATACTTCAAGTTTCCCTATTTAATCCCTGATTTCAAACCAATAAACCAATAGGGGCTGCTATAGAGCTGTAATCGGCCCTTAAATGTTAGGCCCAACAAGGCCCGAGCCCGACAGAATTTGGCTCGAGCCTGTGTAAAATGATAGAAGTTAAGCCCAAACCCAACCAAAGATCTTCAGCTCTAGGCTGCTATACGTACTTGCATGGGTGGTTTGCATTTTAGGTGCCACTGGAGCTGATGCTGGAATTATTACAAAGCATTGGCATAAAGACAGGCCAGGATGCATGAGAGCCTACATTTTTATAATGCATTTGTGTCTGTAAGGTAAGCCTGTAATGCTTTCTGTAAGCTGCATGTAAGGTTCTAATGTACCTATATTTGTGCTGTTAGTATGCACATGTGTCTAAATCGCTATAATGCTCCGGAGCCTGTATGGTTAGTGGTCACCTGCATTATTGTATGGCTGTGATGCGTTGGTGCATGTTCAGGTATATCTCACTCGCCCTGCATGCTCTTCATCAGATGGCTCAGCCTTTCATGGAAAATAATTTCCTGCAGGAGCAGGAGCCGCTGTGAGCTTTACCTTCTGAATATAAATTAAGTCCCAGGTGTCCACTGACTTAATTTCTGCTGGGCTCAGGGGAGCTTCCTGGCCAGAGGCGCGTAGAGGTGCCTGTCAGTACCCGAAGACCCGGAGTTCGAGTGCGATGCTAAGACCGCTGATGCAAATGCTACGGCCTACAGTGACAGCATAGCACAGGCCCAAGAACATTGCGGACACGAGGGTGTGTATTCTGGTCGGAGTGGTGGGAGACGGCGAGCGGATAGAGGGGTGCAGCTCTACAGCGGCCTGCATGATTCACACACTGCCAGCCATGGAGAAAATCCCACAAAAACCACAGAGGGCCAATCCGAAGAATGCTGCCAACCGAGTGGGATAATTCTGCTGCAACCCTAGGGGCTAAACCCAGGAACATGGCCAACTGCAAAGACAATCCCCTAACAGCCCTGCGAGCCAAAGCGAGGAACACTTGTAGAGAATTAAAGGCCTTGCAAAGTCATGGATGAAGAGTGGAGCTTATTGCACGGATACAAGCAGGAAATGGTCTCACCAAAGTGCCAAACCATCTGCTTTAATCTCATTACCATAAATGATAGTGAGATGATGGAGGCACTCTTTGTTGGGAAGACTTTCTCACAACCTTCTTTGTACTACACAGCACATATCTGTGATGTCAGACAATTATAGCAAATGCTCCTCGGGGAGAAGTTTGGCTTGATCCTGAAAGAGAAGGAAAGGCCGTAAAAACTTCAGGCGTCTGTCAAGTGATGAGGAATGACACTGTCACACTCCCACAAGTGGCCCCACCAGGCTGACGTGACAGATGCTGTACATGCCTTATTTAGGTGATACGGCACATTAGCACTCTACCGAACACTTATCCCTGGGTCAGGTTCTAGTAACAG
>JAODKN010000079.1:12708070-12721027 GCA_026774425.1 Petrocephalus zakoni
AGATGCTTGTGTGTAGCTAGGATGGGCAGCACTACTACCTCAAAGCCCCAAGGTTGTGGGTTTGAATCCCCCCAGATGCTTGTGTGTAGCTAGGATGGGCAGCACTACTACCTCAAAGCCCCAAGGTTGTGGGTTTGAATCCCCCCAGATCTGTGTGTGCTTGTGTGCTCCCCCTGTTTTCCCCTAAGTTCTCTCTGGATATTCTAACTCCCATTCATGATCCAAAGCCCTACAATCAGGTGAATGAGTATCTCCAGTAACTGACAGGCTGTGTGTGCCCTTCCCTGGACTTCCATCCACTGTGCTCCCCTACGCTTCCTGTTATAGGCTTCAGGCTCACTGAAAGCCCCCTACTGGGTAAGCAGTTACGGTGGGTGAGAAGATTAGTTCACAATGGATTATATTTCATTATGTATGTTTCCTCTGATTACACCAGATTCACTTTCAGTCATAACTCATTCCTCCGCAGTTATATTCAACAGTAATCATCCACCTCTATATCAAGCAGACGTTTCAGAGAAAAAAAAAAAACCCGCAAGTGTGGTTTTTAAGAACTCGTGCCAAGTTGTGCAGCCAAGAGGCCCGTGTAAGACAAAGGTAAATCCTATTTAAAAGCTACTTACGGCATGAGCACTGGTTAGCCGACTTATTTTAATGCATTTTATAAACGCATTGTAATCAACGCCAGGAAAAGCGCAGGTTTCATGGCGCCAAAGTGGCCTTGAGTATAGGCGGCATGTAGTGCAGGCGTGCTTGGAAGCCTGCCCAGAAAATCAGCGCTTCGTATGAAGTCGGGGACAGAGGGGTTTGTGAAGTGACCCTGTTGTCCGCGTAAGCGTCTTTGATCTCGCAGGAAGTTGAGGGGGGGCAGTGATCTCGAGCAGGAGCCTCGCTTGGTCCAGGATGATGACCAGATCCACGCTGTATGGGGGTGGGCAAAAGGAAGAGGGGATTCATTGGGCCCTTGAGCAAGGCCCTCAAATGCTCTAGGGCAGTGTTTCCCAGCCCAGTCGGGGAACACCGGACTCCACGTTTTTACTCCCTCCCAGCTCCCAGCCAATCAGGAACACCGAATGCCTGGTACACTGGGAAACACTGCTCTAGGGGCTCTGGCCTGACCCTGCGCTTAGACCCCAAGCTTCGCTCTCACCTGTCCATGTCTCTCCAAGGAGAGCAAGACGCTAAAGGATTCCAACGAACTTGTGCGAAAGCGAAAGTGTGCAATAAAAGTGCAATAAAATGTGCAATAAATGTGCAGTAAAATGTGCAAGAAACCACATTTCTGTTTTAAGCGTTGAATTGTAGCGGCGGGTCGACAGACAAATAGGAAGCACACAGGTGTCGGCCATTGGTAGGGCCATGGCTGAGGGGTGGCTCAGGGTCGGGGTTTCCGCCCTGCCATGACACATCCACGGTGCCACTCGGCCTGAGAGTGACATATCGGGCAGACACACACATGTGTGCAGACACGCGCAATTAACCCGAAACGACTCGCGGCAACGGGTTCCGTCGCTGAACGAGCGGGAAAACAGAGCCCCCGTGGCAGAGGTTAGCCGCGAGCGGTGCGTCACGCCGAGTAATTACGTGGCCCGTGAAGGCGGCCCAGTTTAAACCCATCCCTGTTATTATACATTTCACGCTAGCAGCCCTGGTAGTAAACAGCGAGTGACTCATGGATCATGATGAAATCTACAGCAAGGGGCGGCATGCGGACGCCGCCACTCTTCTCTCGTGGTGCGGAGCCATCGCTAGCCGGGAGATGCTCCACCCCCGTCGAGCCGAGCCAAATGCATGCTGGGACCTCAGGGACACGCCGCTCCGGACCCGACGGCGCGCTGGAAGCCGGGAGCCTTTGATGGTGTCCAGGTGCAGGCTGTGGACTGCAAGCACGTCTCCTTCTCCCCCCCCACCTGCAGGTACCTCCATACCATCTACCTGGGCGTGCAGAGCCGCCGTGGGCCTGAGCGCGAGCGCTGGCTCTTCCACTGGAGAATGGTGTACGAGTACGCCGATGTCAGCATGCTCCATCTGCTGGCCACCTTCCTGGAGAGCGCTCCCCAGCTGGTTCTCCAGCTCTGCATCATCATCCAGACCCACAAACTGCAGGCGATTCAAGGTAAGAGCCCTCCTTTAGCTAGCCTGGGGGCAGCCGTGCCCCGCACAGCCTGTGATGGCCAGTACCATCAGGACAGGCTGCTTTTCATCCTGCTCTGCTTGATTCGATGTTAGTCCTTCTTAGTTCTGTCTTCACCAGGTATCGACAAATCCTGTAAAAGCGTGTCCCATAGGGGCGGGGATAAGCTGATCTCGGTCACGGTGTCACCAGCATGCGCCATTTCCAAGCTTTAAGTTCTCTCCTGCTCACACAAGCCCCCAAACACCAATCATGTAGAATTCTCAAATCTTATTGGTCCAAAGGGTGCTGATTAATTTCCCATACCCGTAGGCATAGTGCTGCCCAGGCGAATCACAATAGTAAATCAAAGCTGTATTACGATCTCCAATTCTAACTAATTTTACTTAAAATTTCAGAAGTAGACCGCAATTTAGAACTGACAGAAACCAAAAGGAAAGCAGCTCTACTGATAAATGCGTTTCCGACTCGTACATGTAAAAATGGTGTTTTTAGGCACAAACGCGTCAGCCAAATACTGTATGTAGTGACCAAGGTTACAACACGATGACCCGTGCATGATACGTTTTTAAACGTGTAGAGGGCATTTAAAAACATGAAATGCATGGCTTGTTGTGCATCGAACCACTTATACCACTGTTACTTGATGCACACTTTGAGGGCCACTTTGAGTGTGACGAGGGCCGGGCCCTAGAAGGGATCAGGGGCCCCGACGAGACAGCTGATGCCCAGGGGCCCCAGAGTCACACCCCCCAGATGCTGAGCGTGGTAGGATGGTGTGAATAATCAAATTAATAGTGCAGGGAGGGCGGTTGTAGAATTGGCGTGGATATTCACAAACCAAGCTGGACATTACACTCGATCCTTCCACATAACAGGGGTTAGGGGTGCAGGCCCCCCCGCCATCTGGAAAAAACCCCGTAGCTCTTTAAGTCCTCAAACTGCTGACTCGTCTGCCTGGAGGGTCAGGGGAAACTGGAACCCTGACCAGGAACTTGCAGCTTCCAGTTCCTGATAAAAACCTTTGAGGCCCTGAGAAATGCACAGAATTCACAGTTATGAGTAGCATCCTGCCATATAAATGGAAAATGCGTGGTCCAACCTTCCACATTGCGGGGGTTAGGGGTGCAGACCCCCCCCGGGATCTGGAAAAAAACTAACATTTTTTGGTCCCCTTGGCAAGCCAAGCCAAGCGAGCACAGAGTCAAGAGTCGAGCGAAGCGACAATATACAAGAAACAAGAGGTACAGCGATCACTGTGAAATCACTGCGAGATCACTGTGCGATCCCTGTGAGATCACTGCGCGATCCCTGTGAGATCACTGCGCGATCACTGTGAGATCACTGCAAGATCACTGTGCTATATCACATGAGAGGCTGCCGTAAACCCTCTCAGCATCCTCCAACATAGCACTGTACATATATTTCATGCATTTATGAGTCACAAAACTTTTCATGTTCCGTCTGCTGGCCTTCGCTTGTCATCTGCAGCTTAAATAAAACTCCCAAATATTCTGAATCGAAACTGCGAAGGGGAAAGTTGCACTGCAGCAACGTCGGCTGTATTCATATTAACAACACTGTACACTTTTACTGCAAAGGTTCTACCTCCCTGTTGATACCATCTGCTGCTAAATATTTAGTCCTAGGCGCTGAGCTATAGTCTACATAATTTTACAGTAGCTGATTATGTCGTTCTACCGGGTATTACGACCTTGGGGTAGTGAGTGCAGCTGAACGCTAACAGAGTCTCAGAAGGATTGGCTCCTTGAGTAGTGTTTGCAGGATGGTGGGGCGTAGGAGGTGACCTGACCAACCACGGCTGACTAGGTCAGAATAACAACCTGCACTGAACTTCAAAATCCTTTTATTGAGGAACGACACCCACTGAGCATCACTTTTCCAAATCTTCTGGTCGCACAGCTCGGAGCGGCACTGTGATCCGGGGCGTCTGGGCTGAGTTTCAAGGAGGGAGCCTTACAAGACAAATTTCACCGTGAAAGCTTATAGCCAGACCCCTCCTGCTTCAAACAAGGCAACTGCAAAGTGCAAAACCTGTCAGGCTCACAGACACATGCAACGGAGGCATGGCAGCTTCTGCCTTATGCATTAAGTACAAGCCAATAGGAACGAAGCTACTATCAAGTTGTCTTTTAATTAAAAAACAAGCCTGAGCTCCTTTGTATGGCTACAGACCACTATTTCAGAGAATAACAATTCTATTTTCTGCACATCTGTTTTTAGATAAAAGCCTACAGGAGCCCATTTTTGCTAATGTCCCTCTCAAGGGTATAAGTGATATTTAAACGCCTAACCCTTCAACGAGACTCTCGTAGTTGCTTTCAATTAGTTCAATATGTGCCATCAATTACTGTTAACAAACCCCCCTGACAGTACCTCCTTCGGCAGTGCTGAGCACGCCGTTTCCGCAGCGCCCGTAGAATTTCTGGGCTGATTTATGAACGTAGCACACAGCCAAACCGTCACATCACTCTCCGGCTTTCCCCACCGCCTCGCCGCGGGGGGAGACGCGCGGCACCGCTACCGCGGCATCCGCAGACGTGAATTTTTATGCGCCGAAGGTTTCTGGTTCAAGTCTCCAAAGGGCCGCATGTCTTGAAAAAGTTATTTAACCCGAATCGGTCCGGAAAACATTTCCAGCTGTACAAATTGAGGGAAACATTTGTCGTTTCGAAAGCCTGCATAACAGTAATATATTATGCTAGAATGGGTTCAAGGATTCAAAGTTTTATTGTCATGTGTACCAAGTGCAGGGAGATATTTACTTGCACTTTAAGCTCACAGACAGAAAACAAACCGCTATGTGCACTGAAATTAAAATGTTTTAATGCAAGAACTAAAGTTTGGCCATATTGTGGTCACAATTCTATTGGCCCGTTGTCCTCGATGCTGTGCCAGTGGGGCAGAACTTGGCTAAGCTGCCAGGCATTTTTGGGTCAGAACCGAGGGTGAAGGTCTGCTAGTGAGTATATACCACCCATTTTTCAGAAAAGTATAGTATCCTCTATACGGGTCCGTTTAACCTTGGGTCCGTTTAACCTTTTCTACATTCTGGTGTGTTCTCCTGGAGCCGCTGCACATAGTGCTTAGCTTGGGGGTGGGTGGGCCCTCACCGACTGCCCGCACCAGGAGCAGATGTCTGCAGAACCACAGGTGTCCATCTGAGCAGCCCGCTGACAGGTTGGGTGTGGGCCCTTCCATGAGGAGTCATATTCCTGTCGCTTAGTGAGCCTGTGCACCCCCCAGGAGGTCAGAGCTGTCACCCAGCATGTAGCCTGGAAATGCCTGGACCCCCAAGCACAGGGCTGCTTGGCAGGGACGATTTGGCATTTTTAAGGGGGGGGTGGCAGAAAAAAAGGTAAAACTCATAGAAGGTGCAGTGGTGTGTGTGTGTGGGGCTCCGACTGTAGGGGCAGTGTGTGTGTGTGTGTGTGAGGTTCTGACTGTAGGGGCAGTGGTGTGTGTGTGTGTGCGTGAGGTTCTGACTGCGGGGGCAGTGTGTGTGTGTGTGAGGTTCTGACTGTAGGGGCAGTGTGTGTGTGAGCATGAAGTTCCGACTGCAGTGACAGAGTGTGTGTGTAAGGTTCTGACTGCAGTGAGAAAGTGTGTGTGTGAGGTTCTGACTATAGGGGCAGTGTGTGTGTGTGTGTGTGTGTGTGTGTGCGGTTCTGACTGCTCGGGCAGTGTGTGTGTGTGAGGTTCTGACTGTAGGGGCAGTGTGTGTGTGAGGTTCTGACTGCAGTGAGAAAGTGTGTGTGTGTGAGGTTCTGACTGTAGGGGCAGTGTGTGTGTGTGTGTGTGTGAGGTTCTGACTATAGGGGCAGTGTGTGTGTGAGGTTTTGACTGTAGGGGCAGTGTGTGTGTGTGTGTGTGAGGTTCTGACTATAGGGGCAGTGTGTGTGTGTGTGTGTGAGGTTCTGACTATAGGGGCAGTGTGTGTGTGTGTGTGTGTGAGAGAGGTTCTGACTGTACCTGTGTGTATAGCCATTTGTGGTTCTCACACTGAGAACTGAGCAGGGCGTCTCCCCGTCCTCCCCTGCAGGCATGACTGCGGCTGCCTCTCTGGTGTCCCTGGCCTGGGCCCTGGCCTCCTACCAGAAGGCCCTGAGGGACTCCCGGGACGACAAGCGGCCCATGAGCTACCTGGCGGTCGTCATCCAGTTCTGCTGGCACTTCTTCACCATCGCGGCGCGCGTCATCACCTTCGCCCTCTTCGCCTCCGTGTTCCAGCTCTACTTCGGGGTCTTCATCGTGCTGCACTGGTGCGTCATGACCTTCTGGATCGTCCACTGCGAGACCGAGTTCTGCGTCACCAAGTGGGAGGAGATCGTCTTCGACATGGTAGTGGGCATCGTCTACATCTTCAGCTGGTTTAATGTCAAGGAGGGCCGCACCCGCTGCCGCCTATTTGTCTACTACCTGGTGGTGCTGGGGGAAAACACGGCACTGAGCACGCTCTGGTACCTCTACCGGGTGCCGGCCAGCACTGACGCCTTCGCCGTGCCCGCCCTCTGCGTCGTGTTCAGCAGCTTCCTCACCGGCGTGCTCTTCATGCTCATGTACTACGCCTTCTTCCACCCCAACGGGCCGCGATTTGGCCGCTCGGTCAGCTGCACGCTGGACGACCCTAGCACTCCCTTTGTTTCGCCACAAGAGGGCGCCACCAACTCGCTGCGGTCCAACCGCGGGGGAGGTGCCAGTGGTGGCGGCACGATCGAGAGGGACGCCAGGCACTCGGAGCGGGACGGCGGCATCGCTCCCGTGTTCCAGGTGAGGCCCCCGGTGCCGTCCACGCCCTCGTCCCGCGCCCCGCGGGTCGACGAGCCGGTCATCCGCATCGACCTGTGCCGGAACCGGTACCCAGCCTGGGAGCAGCATGTGCTGGACCGCAGCATCCGGCGCGCGGTGCTGTCTCTCGAGGGCTCGCCGGTGCCGCCGCGGCTGCAGTACAAGGACGACGCGCTGGTGCACGAGCGGCTAGAGTACGAGACCACGCTGTAGGGTGGGGGACGCCGCGTCGTCCCTCTGCCGGAGCACGACACGGGGCTCTGTCACTCGGACAGGGGGACTGTGGCAATAATGTACCAGCTCCCTGTCTCCACGTCGTCGGGGAGTGAAAGTGTGCCACACCACTAGCTAGTCAGTTTAAGGACCTATCCGGGGTATTTTTTTAAACAGCAATTTCTTTCTAACTTCTAATTTTCATTTGGTACTTTTTTTATGTCTGTCAGGGAACCCCCCCCCCTTTTTTATCCAAAATGCTCACCCCTCACCCACCCTCACCCATATGCACCCGCTCATCTCTTTGTCCCTGGCTGACTGGTCCAGCTCTCCAGAAGCCCCTTCATGGGGCCTGACTGATGCCCGTGCATTTTCTGGTAAGGTCCGTGGAGCAAGCTCGCACACACGCCCCCCCCGTCAGTCATCTCCGACCATCAAATTGTCCATGTGCAACGCATCTGAAAAAAAGTAAACAAAGTTGGATAATTTCATGCGGGCAAAATTAAGCTTCAACATAATATTCGACGAAAACCCTAGCCAGGAAATATATATATCGTTCATCCGTGTAACGTCATCGAAATCGACATACCGTTGTCCACGTCACTCGCTGATTTTCAGGTTCCTTCATTTTTTTCTTTTCTTACTAAGACTCTTTGTTGTAGTGCCAAACGGTCTGATGCTGGCAGGTTCTGTAGAACCTGAACTTGGACACTAAGGCAAGACCAGGTCATTATTTACTTGAATTAAAGAAGAGAAGAAATAGGGAAAAACAAAAAAATTAATAAAAATTGGAAGTTGGGGTGGTGGGGCGGGACTCTGGTGTGTACACTGCTTGATTGACGCAGGCCAGGAGCCAATCGCTTGGCAGGGTTCATCGTCCAGTGCACCCTGATTGGTGGAATGTGTATGTGGTAGGCGTGGCAAGAGGGAGAGGGTGTGGAAAATACCTGAGAGTTACAAGAAGACGCGGGGACCACAGTCCAGCAGCCACAGCGATGGAGCCACATGTGACTGCAGTAAATGTGACACTTGTGTCCTCGGGGTTGGACTGGCCCTCTCTGCTCCTGCTCCATGGACGGATGCTGCTACCCCGCCATTACGGACCGAGTCCTTAATGTCACTCCCGGCCAACAGGTGGCATCGTTCTCTTTTTCGGACACCGGAAAAGGATAAAGTATCTCTGTCCATGAACTTTGGGAAGGGACGGTCCCTAAGATTGGCTTAGGGTGTTTCAGCTTTGCGTCAAATGGGCCCTCCTCCGGCGTGGCTCTGGCGCGAGATAACGGGACAGAAGACCCAGCGGACGGCCCTCATCACGGTCAGTGGTGAAGAGAGGAGACAAAAGGTTAAGGTACTGTCTAAGGAGCCGATTCGGAGGGAGGGTGTCGACATCCAGCTTCACCACTGATACACATTGTTCATATGGAAACGTCTCGCTTTCTCTTAGTTTATACTAAATTAACCTTCTCTTCTGGTGTAAATGCAGTCAGGTAGGTTATAAGTCAAAATATGACGAAATCTGTGAACCTGAAATGGACTGTATGGAGTTACGACGTTCTATACCACTGATATACAGAGGCCATGCCCACATCTACTAGTTCTTTCCATAAAGTACTTACTACCACTCTAGCTGAAAATCATAGGGAATAATTACTTTTTTCTTGGGTTGAGAAGCTGTTTCCAGTTTTACAATCTGTAGATGTTATGACCAAAGTTGAGATCCAGTTTTTAACTCATATAAAATTGAACTAGATATAGACAGAGTTGATTACAGTTGTTTTAATTTTGTTTATTATGTGAAAAAGCACATGGTGTCCCCCTGGGTCTGGGGAGTGGGGGTGGGACTTACTCCATGACCCTGTTTCTGACCCACGTCCCACCATAGATAGCCCTGCACTGCTGTTTTAGAAAGACCATACGACCCAACCCAACCCCAAAGACACCATCTTTTTATCCAATATATATTCAGGATTTCCTGTGTGCAAAGAAGCGATGTTCTGATGTGCAAAACAGACATCCAGGCTTTTGAACCCTCATAATGGCTGAGGTCAAAGGAAGGGCATAGGGCTGGTTTCAGCATTTGTAGGGCCCAAAACAGCTTCAAACCTACCCCCCTCCCCCCCCCCCAAAAAACACACACACACACACACACAGTACTCCCACAATACTGGTAGGAACATGTTCCTATCTTGGATAAGGTCCTCCTTAAGTCTGAGAAGGAGCACAGCGGTTTTCAAGCACATCTGATAAGGTGTGGAGCTCCTTAGCGCATTAGGGTGCGGGTGCGTTGGCCAGACCCCCACGGCACACATCGCCCGCCGACTGAACCTTACGCTAATACGTGTGTATGGATGACATACCTCCGCGAAAAAACCTTGCGCCGACACCCAGACTCCAGAATGACTCGCAGGTCTGCAATAGGCTGTTTATGAAAAGCACCAATGCTACAGATCGATCTTATCACATGATAAAATAATCAAATATAATACACGTCAGAGATTCGGGGGAGATAGATCCCGATTGCATTTAATCACAGCATTGTCGTGGTGTTATACGGTGTAGAGGGATTTATATTAGGCACATTTCTACTGTAGCACATACACATACAGACGGCGGCTTACAGTTTCTAGTGCTGTACACAACAAGTATCCCGCATGCAGAGTTATCGCTGGACGGAGCCTTTTGTCCCCGAAAACCGGTTTGACATTGAACATTTGCGCCTACGATCGCCCGAAACTGTTGCCATTTTTGCTGGGGTGGGTTCTAAGGGGACGCGTTTGATAAGCAGATTGAAGGGGCGTGTCCGCGGTTTCTGTAATTTATCTGAGCGGATTGTCTGCGTGTGCTATTAGATTTATTTTGCTCTCTTCTAATCTTAGATACAGACTGTGTGAATATGCATAGTTGTGATGCACATATTCTTTTTTTTCTAAGCACAGGCGAATAATAGTCGCGTAATTAGAGCGTTTAGCGTCATATGGTTACATGGTTCCGCTTTTATATGACCATCTAATCCTAGCGATTTGTGAATGCGAATGTGTGTAGCATAAAATAAATGCTCGTTATATTTATTCCACTCTATTCGATCATTCATTGAGGCTAACCTGAGGTTACAGGGTTAACAGAGGGTCCAGTGCAAATCGGGTATAATATCAAAAATCTAAGTCTGCCTGGGCGTCATTTGCGCAAGAAGGGGCCGGTGGCAGTAGCCGCGGGGGCGCGCCTTGCACGGCGGCGGCGCGCCCTGCTGGTTAGCGTGGAGTGGGAAAAAAAGCAGAATGTCGGGATTTGGCAGCACGCGCGGTCAGTTTGGATTGGCTGCCGGGTTTATTCCCGGCAGGCTCGTGCGCGTCACGCGTGGGAATGATGGTGCATGATGGTGGTGCCGTGCCAGCCCCCCCTCCCACCACCACACTGAATGATAGCCGATGATAAAGGATGCGGCTGCTTGATGTCTGCAAGGGGTTTGTCGAGGTAATCGATGGATTGCGTTTTAATTATGTTTCCTTATTTAATGTGCCTCGCAGCACTGCGCGTCTACCCGCGGCGCATCCGAGAGTCTCCGCGCAACTGTAGCGTGAAATGCCGCTAAGTGGAGCGTCATAACAGCACTGGTGTTTGGGGGAGAACAACTGTTTCGTGTTTTTTTTTTTAATCATGTTTTGCATTGATTTCCGGGAAGAGTTTAAAACAACACTACCACACATCAAACTACCTCAGCTTGCACGATGAACAGGATACTTACTTCACAATTCCCATATCGTCTCAGTCAATTGCACTGATTTACACCAGTAACAGAGTAGCCAAGATTTCACAGAGCAAAGCGTCGCCAAGATGATGGTGCATCAAAAATGTAAAATGTGGAAATATTTGCTTGACAACAGAACTTGGCTTGGCTAGGACAGATCAGTCATGTTGTTATAATTAAAGCTGCTTACATTTGTTTAATTTGCCTTAACATTTTGACACATTCAATTGTTTACCTTTCTCATAATCGTTTTTTTCTTTTGTAAAAAACAAAAAAGTAGCCGTGATGTTACCCCGTCACATTATGGTCAAAGCAGATGACTGTCTGAAGGGTTACACATTTTGTACTACGATCCATTCCCAACCTAAACATAGCTAACGAGAGATGGCGTGCAACCAGCTCGGCAGCCGTTAATTTGCATAACTGGTGATGAGACGCAGAGGTGCATTATACACAGTACACCCATCCTCCAGTGCGGTTTTAGTCCAGCCTCAATTTCGTGTTTCCTTAATTCGATTTTAGCAATTGCGCGAACTTGTTTTTCTTGCGAATGGATTCCGGGACCTTTAAATCTTTTACCGCGACCCGGCGTTTGTCTTTAGCCTAAGTGATAAGGATAGCCTCCGTTAGGTACTTAGACTGCTGGTGTACTACAGTACACTGGGCTACGTGGGATTTACCCAGATGGAAACAGCAAGGACACTTTTACTGAAATGGACCTGGAGGGCTGCACTGTAGCGACGTCATATACAGTACATGACTTTAGCTGTGCAGGGTAATGAGACAAACGTTCCAAGTTTCCGCACAAATCAGGCGAAAGTATATGAATATTAGTTATTGGTATGTGAGTCTGAGAAATGAGCTGTGAATGCCGTAGACACCTTATGCTATCCCCCCCCCCAAAACACACACACACACACACACACACAAAGAAACACAACCCATGATCATCAGTAGGCCTAGTTCAAGCACAGTGAACAGGAGAACACAGTGTTACGATTGTTCAAAGTGTAAACAAGATGTACAAATATTCTTGCTATTTTCTTTGCAATGGAAAATTGCAGTAGTGACTGACAAAAATTTCTAACTGTACATAAATGTATGCAAATTTCCATGTTACGAGAACAATAATGGTTCTGAAAGGTGTGCAAATATGCTCAAGGTAAAGATTTAACTCGTGCGATGTATGTGATGTATCATACAAATCATGTCTATTTTTTATTTTTCTTTTTTTGAGTACTTTGCATTGTGTGCTGGAAGTTAAATGCAGTTAATCGGTCATTTAATTTTTACTGTAAAATCAATACTAAGACAACAAGGAAGTAAACTATTACGATTTTGTATAGATTGGATTTTTTGTAAATTTTTATTTGATCTTATTGCAACACAAGGTACCAAATTAATTTAATAAAGTACACTGTGGTCATTCCACTGGCATCACCCGTTTTTTCCTTGAGTCATATTTTACAGTTATAGGTTATTATTTTGATACATTTCACTTTATTTTAATTTTACCTTTACATGTCCTGTGGGTTTTTAAAATCAAATATTACCACAGATACAATTAAGGGATGAAATTCCTGGTTATTATGCTGTAAATTAGTGCAATACCTTAATTATGCATTTCATAATAATTGTAGTGTTGAGAAACCAGCTGCAGAAATTATAGCGTGTATATTAGAGATGGGAGAGGTATGCATCATTCCTGTGAGTAGCGGAGATATCTTGTTATTAATGAGTCCACTCGCACACGCGTGCACGCACGCACGCACATACACACACAATTGTGGTAATAGTAGCTGTATATATTCAACCTGTCTGTTAACAATAGGGATGCACTGTTCCTGTTACTAGAAACAATGGTATGCAGAGCATGGCAGGTTATTTGTGATGACACCACTGGCCAACCCAAGAAGGCCTCGTTGCACATTGGGGAGGTGTCATTTCCTGGGCTTTGGGGTTTAAGGTAGCGGAATATGAATTTGTGGAAGAATGTTGTTTGCAGGAGAGCTGACATGAGTGTTTGTATCAACGCTGCCATTGCTTTTATTGG
>JAODKN010000079.1:12733656-12749710 GCA_026774425.1 Petrocephalus zakoni
TATGCTATTCCCCATGTCATGGGTTCGAGGCCCCATTCCCTTTGAAGAACGGGATCAGAGGCTGGAGAAACGGCTTACTTATGAGTTTCGACACAGAGCGCGGTTTGATCTGCGTGGGGATCATCTGGGGGCAGGCTTCAGCGGGCCTCACGCCCCCCAGCTGCATGTTCTTCTGATTGGACGGGGGCACTGGGGTGGGGGGCGGCAGTGCAGTTTCAATCAGGCCTCGGGGGTGGTGGACTGTTTCAGCTGTACAGCTCTGTTTGGCCTGAAGAGGGCGTTCTTGGGTTAGCGTTTGATAGAGAGAGGCTACAGTGCTTCCAAAATGAATCAAACCATTCAGCTGATTCTTAAAAGGTTGCTGTCCCGCTAAATTTCCTGACAATTTGTATTTAATATAATTAATACTAATTAACAATTTAATAAGCATTTTCTTGCCGCTACTGAATAGAAGGTTGTGGCCCATCAGTCTGTCATAATGGGCTGACTGGGCCAGTGTTGGTCAAAGGTTGCTCTGTGCAATGTAATTGAATTAAATTGCTGCCCCCTGGTGGCGAAAATGGGTTTAAGGGCTCTGTTTCAGATTGTGAGAATTGCATTTGCAGGACTGCTTATCTGATGGACACTTAACTATCAGAATCTTTTAATAAATGTGGGTTTGGCTCAGAAGAACATATAATGCAATCTCATGGAGCCAAAGGGAATGAATAGAGGTAACAAAAATGTGGACAGTCTGTGGGTCCCTGAGGACCGGCTGACTCAATCGCTGATGCTGGCAGGTGTAGTCAGTGGACCAGGAGGTCTCTCCCTCACTCACCAGGCACTTGCATCTTCCATAGAGGGCTGGTTTTCCGTTACCCCCGAGAAGATCGCCCGGCATATCGCCGATCGGGTCCGGCAGCGCTCCGGCCCCCTCCTGGTCATCGACGCCTTCTGCGGCGTGGGCGGGAACGCCATCCAGTTCGCCCTGACTGGGAATCGAGGTAAGGCTGCCCCTTTCAAGCCCGTGAGGACTCTCGCCGAAAGCCCGACGGCGTTCAGTAGAGCCGAGCCAACCTCACGCGCTCAGTTCCCACCATGAACCCGGTACTGCACATGCCATGCTGCCTTGTGCTCAGATGTAAGTCCCGTTGCGGCCAAACGGTAGTGTTTGGAGTATCAGTTGCCTAGGTACTGATTACACTAACAAGCTGTTTGACACGCTTCAGTCAGGACATCATGCTTTCTTTCACTTTAGCTTGGTCTCTGTCCCCCCCCCCCCCGTGCATCCTTAGTGCTGGCCATCGACATCGACCCACTGCGCCTAGGCCTGGCCCGCAACAATGCGCAGGTCTACGGTGTGGCGGACCGCATCGACTTCCTGCAGGGCGACTTCCTGCAGCTAGCACCTCGTCTGCGGGCGGACGCCGTGTTCCTCAGCCCACCCTGGGGGGGGCCCGACTACCTGGGGGCAGAGGTCTTTGACATCAGGACCATGATGTCCCCTGATGGATATCCTTGACGCGTTCGGGCCGCGGATGGTTCTGCCCGAGCCTCGTTCGCCTCCCAGTTCGGGGCGCTGATAAGCCAGCATTTGAATATTGCAAGCGTGTTAATTATCTGCCAGTGTTTGCTGAATTAACCGTCCGCTGCTGTGTCACAATGTCACACATGGGTTAAATGCAGAGGACACATTTCGGGTTCTTGTGCAATGACCATTAATCGCTTCCCTTCGCTTTATTATTAAGTGCTGCAGGCCTTTTCCGTCCTCATGGGGACAGCCAAAGCTGCAGAATGTGCTGTAATGCATCTCCCCACATGATCGCAGCCCTCGCAGGGCTCCACGCCCTACTGTAATGCATCTCCCCATGTGCGTGGAACCCTGCGAGGGCTGAGATCCCTACAGAGGCTCACACCCCGAAGCGTCTAGCCCACGTGTCTCTGAAGCTGTGCTGTTGCTGCTCTTCCCGGTTAGTCAGGTGTTATTGGTCATCTTATTTTCCTTAATGTCTTTACTTTCGAAATTTTCAATCTATCCAGGATGATCTCAGAAAACATTGTGTATTTTCTCCCCCGGAATGCTGACATGAACCAGGTAAGGTTAACTTTTAGTGCTTGTTAGCTCTCACCTCTGGGGTTTGAAATGTTGTTTTGTTTTCTTTTTTTGTGGCTGGTTACTAAGCACGGTCAGCAAGGGGCTGCATGCTCAGTGCTGTAGCCGCCCCGTACATGAGAACAAGCTCTCTCCTACTTCGCAGTCGTCAGTAATGTGGCAGGTCTACTGGGTGAGCTTCCTTTAATGCTTTGTGAATCTGTCTCTGCTGACAGCCGGCGTTTCTTTTTTCTGGGGGGGCTGCTTTCGGATCGAGCGGCTGCCACAGCTTCAGGAAATGCTAATTCGAGCGGCACAAAAGGTTAGACAGGAAGTCCTGTAACCCCAGTGCGTGCTAAGCCACCAGATAGCAGCCAGGGGAACTCGGAGCTGACCCGCGCTAACCCACGCTAACAGGGACGCCTAGCAGACCCGCGCTAACCCGCACTAACAGGGACACCTAGCAGACCCGCTTTCAGCAGCACGGCTCCCGAATTGAAGCTGTCTTTTGTTGCAGAATGCGTCTAGGCTCAGGTCACCGTCTTTCATTTCCAATTATAATATTAGATATCTCTCTTCTGGGCACTGTCAGTTTCAGTAACATCTACCTCCTAATTATACCCTCGCCTTGGATAATTGCACATTGACCTTTATCGTTATAAAACTGATTCCTTGTAAAGGTTTCAACACAACCAACACAAAGACCATTTTTGTTTATATTTGAAACATTTGTACTCACTCTACCTTTTTATGTATTTACAGCCACCACCACAGAATGTTCTTTGTTAGGAGACCTGCCACTTAGGATTTATCAAATAGTTTTTTCCCCAAACTGAATTGGTGCTTTTTTTAAAGCACACTCCTTGTTTCTTTGATTTGAGAATGTTAAACAATTATACAGATGTCACCATAACAGCTCACAAAGGGGAAGGTGAATCTGGCTGAGTGAGCTATGAACATGTTTGACCAGAGCAAATATGACTTGTTCTGAGCCAGTCTGTGTAAACATAATATAAACATACTGCCTCATCCGGGGTGCATGTAAATATGGGCTGTTACTTTGAAGTAAAGTAATCTAAGCGACTATATTTGCCATTATTATTTCTAATTCTGCCATTAGAGCTGGTTTTGTTTGCAGGTAATTCTCCTAAAATTCTCTTACAAGGAACCAAGAAGTTAGCGGTATGTGGTTAATTATAAACGAGCAGTATCCCTTCGTGACATTCCTGGCAATATTGCCGTATTCCTCCTTAAAAGCGAGTAGAGCTCGTTGCTGCCACCGGCTGGTCGTGGGGGTGTATTGCCACAGTGAGATTACAGTGATGGGTCAGATGATAATAACGAGGCAGGCTGAGAAGCCGGGTTCCAGCCTCGGCTAATGGGCGCTTCCATCAGCTGATTTATCTGTCGGGTCACTCCTATCTGTGCTGGACATATGGAAGCGTACATTTCTTCGCCCCCCCCCCTTTTTTTCGGATTCGCATGCAGTATGAAAATTGCTCGTATTTGCTTTTTTCCCTCAGCCACAGGGACGATCGCCACGTGTAATTAAAATGTTCCACCGCACGGGCGGCTGGTTCGAGTGCGAGCGCGTCCCCTGTGGAGCACGAGCCCCTTGCAGTGGAAACAGAGCTGAGTGTTTTGTTCCTCTTTGTCGTTTTCGGAATCACTAGGCATGTCCATAAACAAATCGTCTTTTGACTGCTATCGTAGTGCAGGCAGATGGGCCGGGGGGGGGCATATCTACAGGACATTCCCGTCCGATCTTTGCAGTGGTTTTGTCCTGCTATTCCGCTCTTACCCAGTGCTGTTATACGAGCTTCCCTTGCAGCTGTGCTCCTCTGTCCTGCGTCACGCATGTATATTAGCGGCCCTACCACTCGGCCCCCTGCCACCCTTTCACGCTCCCGGACGCGCCGTGCCTTCGCACCTATCCCACGCGTGACCCGAGTTGTCCCGCAGACCCACGCAGTTTGTCTAGGGAACCTCGCGGCCTCCGACGTGGGCTCGCGCACTGCAGGGGATCACGCGCGTGTCGGGTCGCGTGCGTGCAAATCGGGTCGCGTGCGTGCAAATCGCCGCTGTCCGATGGAAGCCGCCCGTCCCGGTCGTGACTTCGGTCGGATGGCTGGTGTGAGATCGTCAGAGTCCGTCCCCACATTAGCATGTACGTACCAGCTATGTTGTCTTGTTAAACAGTCTGGTGGGGTTTGCAAAATACCCCAATACTTTGGTTGTGGGTAATTCTGTGTTTATAATAGAATGATATCGATTTGCTGAAAGATTTCTTGCAAGTGTGAGAGCTGGCAACCCTGCTGTAGATATCTAAGCTATATCTGACTGAGCAATGAAAAGTGGATGTATGAGGTATTCTGTTTAACTGGTATTTATGTTTGTTGCGATTAATATGTATTCCCGACTGGCATTTGTAAGGATTGGGCACTATATAGGCCTATTACTAATTGTAACAGACTAATGTTGTTGAAGATCGCTGTTAATTGTGAGTACAGCGTGATATTAGTTTGTGTCTTGTTGTCACTGACATTTGCCTCGCTTACAACAATTCTCGTAAGTCCTTTTTTGAAGAATTAAACTGTTCGCAGACGGCTGTTTAAAGATATTTCTCTTTGTGGTCCTAGGGTGTCGTATTACGTTGTTATAGATTTTATTTTGTGAAGTAGTTTCTGGGGACAGAAAAAACGTTCCTGATATAATTGATTTTATGACATTGCACGGTTCCAAGCCCTGCGTTTCTCCCCTGTGTAGATCGCCTCTCTCGCTGGACCAGGAGGGAAAGTGGAGGTGGAGCAGAATTTTCTGAACAACAAGCTAAAAACCATAACGGCATACTTCGGAAACTTGATAAAATCGAATTAATAATTTTTTACTCGTCGCCAGTCTTATTTACAAACATCACATCCTTGTTCGGCTCTCATGCTCAGCGTGGTTTATTTTGTAATGTGCATACATGTATCAGACATCAGCCATAATAGTTTTACGTTTTATAAATAAACTTTATTTTAAAGGTCTGTCGGTGTAGTCTATGATTTCGGCCGGTTCGGTCTGTCGTTCCCCCCCCCCCCCGAAGGAGAGACAACCCCGTCCAGACTCTCGGTTCCTGCTGCTAAACCGAGATGAAGTTTTCGAGGGCCGGGGGCACCGCAGCACCAGCGGCTTTCTCTGCAGTAAATTTGCGGGCCCATTGCGCAAGACCCCCCCCCCCCCGTTTGGTAGGCTCGGCTCGGAGGATCAGACGCTGAATGAGGTACGGCGCGTACTGTTAGGCTATAAGGAATATTAAAATATGAGTAATATGAAATACCCCTGCATATATACTGGGTTGGGGGTTGGATGACCTATGGCTAGGATGAATACATTAATATATTACATGGGTCATATTTAACTCGTTTTCATCACAAAAATGTTAACATTGGAAAACATCAGTGGGCTAGGAAATTTGTCAATGAAAGCATATATTTGCATTAAGGCTCTTAGAACTAGTGTTGATGGTGTTAGAACCTCAGGTTTACCCTTTCTCTCGTTCACGGAACTGCCCCGTGCAATTGTAGTAGTGAAATATAAGGGCACGCATATTTTACAGTGTGGTTAATGCAAACGACGTATTTAACGTGTCCCAGTAGCGATAAGTGGCCTAAATGCCAAAGTATAAACGCAATGGTAATTATTAGGCTACGGTATGTAAATGTTAATACGGAAATTTGGAGTGGGTGTTGAGTGATTGATATGTAATAAGGATTGAAAACCGCTCCCTCTCTGCTCGGGGTATTCCGCCCCCCGGCCCCCCGGCCGAGTACTGTAAGGTGGCCGAGCACGCATGCCCCCCGGTGCAGATGAGATCCCTAGGCGTGTTTGCACCGCCTTCACCCACCTGCCCCGCTAACTCAAGGTCCTCCGAGGCTCGACTTTTTGGACCGTGCCAAGTCCACATGCAAATCAATGAGACAAGGAAGTTGGTGGCGAAAACTCCCTCGGCGACTGCAACTTCGGTTTCCTCATTTCGCGAGCTGAATGGGTCTCGGCTGCCGCCGACTAGCGGAGCTATTAATCCGTTTGATGAATAAGCGACTGGGTCCCTTCCACTGCCAGCTCGTAAGCCCGATGCGCTAACAACCCACCCGCCTGTAATTGACAGGTAAGTACCGTGTTGCATTCCTGTTCTATTCAATAGTTATGCTCCCGAGGCACGTCTCTTGTAAAATGCAAGTTTTTGGTACGAAGGTAATTGACCGTATTGATTTCATTTTCGGACACTTTTGCCCTTAGCTTTACTTTTGATACAGCTGCGTTTTATAGAGCCGGATCTCGGGTTTTTGCCCCGGCTTTGGCACGATCGTGAAGACCTGATCTAATCTAGGGAAAAGCTTAACATAAGGACAGTAATAACAGTACGGAAGGCAAGTAAGATGTTCTTATAACCGTGATGATACAGCATCTCTATATTTAAACCATGTTATGCTTGTCAGTTCTCGGCGATCTAGACTTTGAATGAAGTTGACACCGTTTTAGCTGTATATTGTGCCTTTTACTCGAGCTGTAAGCTCTGGCTCCGTCATGCTTATAGATGTCCTCTTTTCTGCTGCTTATTGACCTATACAAATTGTACGAGAACTTCTCTGCTCTGTTTAAAATCGCAAGTAACTTATGGTTAAGCTTGTCCCCTGGGTCACTGTACCAGGAAGCACTTCAATTTCAACAGAAGTTGATATGCAACGGCGTAGGCGAGTGTTTGATACGGGGGGTGACACAACTTAATAGTTTAAATTCAAATATCTATTTATGGGGTGGGGGTAAATTCAAATTAACTATTGTGGGATACAGCCCCCCCCCTTTCTACTACAGTATTAAGCCTCATGTTGCCTGTGAATGGGTGTACGCATCAGCAGTGCTGTGTAACAACAGTGTACGTGTAAAAAGGGGCTTGGATGGATGGACGGTTCTAGTTTTTTTGTGGCCCCCGTGGCGAGTTATGCATGCATGAATTCCTGGATTAGTGATTATCTTGTGATCACTGTCGGTAAACGCTGCCATTTCTCCTATCAAATATTAACGCGCCCTGGTCCCAGAGCCACCGGTCTGCAGCGCAGGCCCAGCCCGGTGGGTTACCTATTAATGTCAACAACAAAATTAAACCCAAAGTAAATGGAATTACTTGTGATCTGCCTCGGTGTCGCTGAGGAGGGAGCCGCAACGGCGGAAGAGTTTACCCAGCAACCGGGAGACTCCCATTGTGTTCCCATTCGGAACAAACTTAAAAAGAGATTAAGCTTCCTCTCGCTGTTAGCCAACACTCATTAGGATGTGGGTCCTGCGCATTGTTGTTGGTTAACTGTCATTGCATGCCAGTGGACACCAGTCATTTCAACATGATTCTTCCTCATTAGGCCCTTGCATGTTCTGTCATTATCGCTTATCTGATCATTGTCTCACACAGCCTATAGCCTACTTGCCATATTTTGTTTCCTTTATTCAGTTATGCTTATTGTGACCGTCGGCCTCTGTCTAGCATTCTGACTGCCGTAGCTTTAGAAAATATAAGCACCTGGTGGTCTCTCTCTTAAGACCGTGTGCTGTGCTGACGCCAAATAAGCTCCTCATCACAAGCTACGTGACAATAATAACATGAGAATTTAATCCCAAATCACATTTATTCCCATGTCACATCCATGTCTGAACCTTATGTGTCCTTATCATATCCATGTTACGTCGGTCTTATTCCTGTTAAAATCCGTATAATAGTAACGTAGATATGTGTGTTTCCTGCCGTATACTTTTCCCGTCTGTCATATGCATCGCAAATCCACATGTCATCTGTACCACACCTTTGTCATTATCCCAGTGACACGCGATGTGAAGGCTGCACTGTAGAGGATTGTAGTTCGCTATTCGCGAGCTGATCATCAGCCTGGTCTGACCAGTCTTTCAGGCAACTTCCTGTTTGACAGCTAAAAATATCGCCACGGCAACCAAAAGCCAGTGGTGGATCAAGCCCTTATATCCATGTTTGTGTGTGGAGGGCCAGTATTTAACTTAATCTGGTTGTCTGTGGCATGTGGGGGTTTTTGTGACTGTGCTCCTCTGTTAGTGAAGTGGTCACAGAAGCATCGGGCAGTAGACGTGTCAAGACTGTGAGCGGCTGGTGCTTTTGCTCGTGCATCGCAATAAATGCGCAGGGCCAGTGCTGAGGAAGCAGGTCCTCACTGTGGCAATGAAGCACCCACATACGATTTCCATCTCAAGAAAAGCTGTTCTGTTGTGTAAGGATCGTGATTAGGTGTCTGTTTGCCCTTAGGGCCAATGGCTCTTCTTCACTTGCACAAAAGGGTTGTCTGGTTCAGCGGGAGACTGTCACGCTTTTTACAACAAAACCTGCTAAATATGTCAAGTGGAACCGAAGGCCTAGTGGTTCCCTAACTCATAACCTCCACGCAGAAGTTCACATGGCAGCATCGTTTCTCGTTGCTGGGCCTGTCGCATCTGTCTGGCGTGCTGATGATGATGGGGTTACTTTGGTTCCTTATTTGCTACCCGTGGCTCCCTCTGTTCCCCCCTCGCTTGGTGCTAGGCTTGGTGGTTCACGTAGAGACGCCTGTGCCCGGCCGTCTGTCCATCGCGGCCACACTAGGGGGAAATGATGTCATGTTGGCGTACCATCAACGCCAATGTCGAAATAAAGGGAAAATTTGAAGGACTGAGCAGGGTGTGGCGATCAAATGGTCTCTACATTCAAGTGATCATTGGATAATATCTGGATCTGCAGCTAATCTGATATTAGCTGGATATTTTTGGGTAAAATGGACAGCAGTTAAGATTGCAGACCTTTGAAATGCAATGCAAAAAGATGACCGATCCAGATGGTTTTTGTGTCTGAAAAGGGCATTCTATGAGCATTTTCAATGCACAGACCCACTGAGTCTATCATCTGCATGCCGCATCAGAACCGAAAGTCTGCCTTTGATTTGGATTGAGTGTTTCATACGCCAGAGGAAGTGAGTTTCTCTGCCCGAGCCAACCCCCCCCCCCCGCTCGTCTGGCTGTCAGTCGGTGGCTGCTGTGGTTGGAGACCTGGGGGGACCAAGCGCTAATGGATCTCCCCATCTCAGTTTACACTCATATACGGGGGGGGTGCATATTTAGCACTGTTTTCTCCAAAATGGGCATGCAGGTCCTGACAAAGTCATGTGACCAGGCTGCTCACTCACCACTCATCTAGTGCTTGTTCCCAGTTGTTATATCAGGCTGACTGGGCTTTTCTCGCGCCCCCACGAAACACATCCAGACCCCGTTGCCCAACCTGATGCTTCTGTGACTTCTTTGGGATCTTATTTCACAGACAGTTATTCTCTGCTAAAATCCAGATTGTGAACTTTTTGTGAACAAAAACAGATGAGTAACACCTCGGGGCAAAGAGAGCAAAATGAAACAAAGTTAGTAAATCCGAGTGATTATGACCACAGAATCACATGAAAATGATTCTAAAGCCTTTCCCCCCTCCTCTGCCTGTTTCTTATGGATGCTCTAAATCATCCTACATGTCCCTGAATTGCATAATAGTTGGAAATCCAGTAGAGTGAATTGTGGTTAAACTGCAGACAGGTCTGGACCTTGGCTGGTGCCATCTCAGTGGGCTTCCCCTCTACAGCCAAAAGGAAGGGTTTTACACGCAGTCACTTCCCTGCTAACCTCAATGTAGGCCTGACTTTGGGAATGTATAGTAACGATGGTGTGGCTATTGATCCTTTTCATCTTACTATGAGCCTCTCAGTGGTACCTGGTGTTTGTGTGACTGTGCAATGGCGTCACTACGTGGTGTAAAGTAGACTTGTCTGTCTGTGTGGGGCGAATGAGTGAAATCCTCCTCTTGTCTTCCTTTGCAGATACTATGGGTTGTCGGAAATCCAAGCCGCGCGACAGATCGAATGACGGTGCGCTCGATTTGAAGAAACAGCCCGTACGTACCCACCAAATCTATGTGCGAGATCCCACCTCTGGTAGCTCGCGGGCTATAGTAAGTAGCGAGGCCAGGAGGAAACTCCTCATCTCACCATCAGCCGCTTGACCCTCCAATCACTCATCTACACCAATCATAATGGACGCTTTTGTCACTTTCATAAGAATGTATCGCAAAAAATGAATGTCTGTTGTTATTGTGTGTCTGTATGTGCTGTCATGACAGCTGTGGTAGAATAACACTAGATGTAACGAATGCTCATTCTGCTAGTGTTTTTCTGTAAAATATTGCATATATTGACTGCCGTTGATCTGCCATTTGGCATCTCAATGATCTCAGCACCCACCTCTCCGTCAGCACCCACCCGCCGTCTTTGTGTGTTGCCTGCATTAACACATTTACCCTGAATACATCCTGTTATAGGCCCCAACTCAGGATGGACAGCTCCTACCTGGTCAGGTCTTCCAAAAAATGGAAGGTAGGTTCCTCAGCTTCATGGTCTCCTAACGAAAGGCCCGGGTACTCCTGAAACCCTCATCCTGTGCTGGTATTCTTCCTACCCCTTTGCAAAGATCGATGTCACAGTTATGTTCCAGGCCGTCCCCCGTGTCCACGTCGATGGGGATGAATCGCATGAAAATGAGTAGCTTTGTGTTGCCGTAGGACAGAGCCTTAGCAAGCTACGATGGCTGGCTCCATCAGCCCTTTCAGGTGACTCTGTGGACTGATGCAGTGTTGGAGGAAGCCATCCCCTCCTCAGGGTCCCCTGTAGAACTACAAAATGATGAAACTGAAAATACCGCTGGACAAGTTGTGAGAAACAGAAAATCGCTGGATAAGAGGCCTGCACTTATTTAGTCTTCATTCATTTTATTTTGCAGCCCAAAATGAATCTGGCAAAATTGTTGTTGCTCTGTACCCCTATGAAGCCATACATGCTGACGATCTGGGATTCAAGAAAGGAGAAAAGCTTAAGGTTCTCGAAGAGTAAGTATTTCAGCCCGGCTGCCCGATTTATGGACGTCAGCATATCACGATCAGTGGGATCTTCCCGGGGGAACCGTAGCATAGTCCAGGGTTGTACTGACCTTGGTTTGTCATTGTCTCATAGGAAGGGTGAATGGTGGAGAGCCAAGTCCCTAACCACAAGGAAAGAAGGCTTTATCCCCTCCAACTATGTGGCAGAAGCCAACACAATAGAGACTGAGGAGTGAGTGTATAGCCCGACTTCTGCTCTGTCTTTGACCTGATAGAAAGATGTTTTGCAGTATTTAGATATTTAGTAATTCACCTTATATACACAGGTCCGGGTGTATAACACGGTAGTCCCTAGTTATGCAAACAATTTACAAGAGGTGTGCAGTGGAAAAGCCAGTTTGTCCAGATGAAGGCAGATGTGCATTGCGGTGTATCCGCGTGGCATCCCGGAAAGCCTGCTTATCTCATAACTCTGCTCATTAAAAAACTAATCTGGAGACATCTGAAGATATCATGTGCGTCAGTGTTTGCGGTAAACGTGAGGAGCTGGAATGGACCTGGAGACTATTACTGGCTTGACGTCAGCTCTGTGTGCTTCTGAATTCCAGGCCTTTTTGGTGACCATACATTGAATTTGAGACTTCTGTAACCTATTCACGTTACAAAACGGTCTATAACTGGAAATCCATTTATCACGCTTTTACCTAGCATGTGGTTTTTTTCTTTGTATGAAATTGCTGGTGTAACGCTAACTGTAACCTGTGTTCTGTGGTGTAGGTGGTTTTTCAAAGATATCACGAGGAAAGATGCGGAGCGGCAGCTTCTGGCACCGGCAAATAAAGCAGGCGCTTACCTCATTCGAGAGAGTGAGACTTCGAAAGGTAGGATTGGGGGGGGGGGGGTGACATCGATCTGAAGCCCGAACAGCAGTAAAAGCCCATCCTTGGCCCTTGAAGAACATTGTCAGAAGATCTCTATTGTCGACATCCATGTTTCCTCTAAAGATTAGATCAATGGCAGGAGGCGAGTCGGAAAATAGATCAAGATGTCTAGGAGCGGGCTGGGCGGGTTAGGACCCCATTCCTGTGATTGGAAGGTCGCCGGGTTCGAATCCCAGTCTTAGCACGGTGACCTCACTGTTGGGTCTCCGAGCAAGACCCTCAAGCCCAATCGCTCCAGGGACTGACCCTGTTTTCTCAAAAACGTGCATCGCTTTGGGTAAAAGCGCGTGATAATTGCTTCGTATATGAAACGAAGGACAGTTGCATGATGGCATTCTTGGAGTGGCATCCTTGGGCCAACACCTGTCAGATGTCGGGAAACGGAGCTCCATTGTCTGAATTTCCTTGTGTTGTAAGACCTCAGCGCTCTCACCCTCCGTGAGCAGGGTTCTACACATATTCACAAGGGCCAGTGTTCTGAATCTGACCTGATCTGCTCTGTGCTTGTTTTAAGGGAGCTACTCTCTGTCAATGAGAGATGTGGACCTTCAGGGTGCCGATAGTGTCAAGCACTACAAAATCCGGACCCTGGATAATGGCGGCTACTATATCTCTCCCAAAATCACCTTCCAGGATATACCGAGCATGATAAGTCATTACCATAGTAAGTAATTACATGTTTTTTTTGTTTTGTTTTAGTTCATTGATGTTATATGACCTTTAAAGACACATTCATGGAGTCTTTAACCATGTAGATAAGCGTGAACCATTGAAGTGTTTCAGCGCCTGCCATGCAGGGCCTGTCAGGCAGAAAACGAAACCCTCTGCATCTGGCTTACAGAACAGGCTGACGGCCTCTGCAGGAAGTTGGAGAAGCCATGCGTGAAGCCCAAAGCCCAGAAGCCCTGGGACAAAGACGCCTGGGAGATCTCAAAGGAGTCCATCAAGATGGTGAAGAAGCTGGGGGCCGGCCAGTTCGGGGAGGTCTGGATGGGTGAGCCACTTTCTCCATCAAACCGTGACGCTGAAGCTCAGCTGTGTTCCGGTTCCCCTTTGGTTCTCACTCGGATTTGGTATAAGACTTTCACACCATATTGTGTGTGAATAAATGCATAGTGTGCTGCACTGTGATGGCTCTTTAAGTCCTGAAACTGCTGACTCGTCTGCCTGGAGGGTCAGGGGGAAACTGCAACCCTGACCAGGAACTTGCAGCTTCCAGTTCCTGATAAGAACCTTTGAGCCCCTGAGAAATGCATAGAATTTACAGTTATAAGTAGCATCCTGCCATTTAAACGGACAATGTGTGGTCCACCCTTCCACATCGCGGGGTTAGGGGTGCAGACCCCAGCCCCCGGAATCTAGAAAAAAACAGTAACATTTTTGGGTCCCCTTGACGAGCGAAGCGAGCAAGCGAGTCAAGCGAAGCGGAAAGACACGACAAGCGTGTGGTACAGAGATCACTGTGCGGTATCACATGAGAGGCCGCCCTAAACCCTCTCAGAGTCCTACTCACTGGCACTATACCTATATTTTATGCATTTATAAGTTATTAAACTGTTTGTGTTCCTTCTGCTGGCCTTCGCATGTCATCTGTGAAAGGCTTTCACAAAACTTACAAAAACCTCCGAAAATTCCCATTTAATTTCTTATGGTGACCCCGCACTATGCTGAAACCGGTCAGGTCTCAGCGGAAGGAGAGTCGATGGATCATATATCATATGTCACTTCTTATAATTTATCAATATTCAGTCAATCAGTGAGACATAGAAATACGTTATGAAACGCTGAATTAAATGACAGCTGATGGCTGAACATCACTGTGCTGAAATGGCGACCTGCAGGCCTTGCAGGTTTGTTGGGGGCTGACATTGTAGCCACTTTTTTGTCCGCTTTTGTGCTCTGGCGTTTGTAACAGAGCGATATCAGTGTCAGTCTGGGTGGCGTCAGATAGTTATCAGGCACGAGACAAAGGCATCCAGTTCTAGCTTTGCATAGGCATGGCGGCATGTCTTACGTGGTCCTCAGTTTCGCTAGCCCAGCCAGGAACAGGGAGCTTTATAGATATTCAAATGATGTACCGTTCCTATCCAGCACGGTGCTTCCTCGTGCCTAAGCCAGGGAAGCCGCCACCGATGCAACCAGGATAACTCGGCAACCAGAATGTATTACGGGTCACCAGCTCACGAGACTGCAAGCTTGTGAGCAGTTAACAAAAGCTTTATAATAAATGATTTATTGATCCCTGTGGGGAAGTTCTCTTCTCACCTCCCCCATCCTTGGCCGTGAAGGACAGCCACTGTGTGCGGAGCCCAGGGAGCTGGGGCTTAAGGACCTTGCTGAAGGGCCCTTCTGATCACAGGCACAGAGGCTTAACCCGCTGAGCCATACTCTGCTCCCATATAGATAAGTATAAGATGGTAATTGGTGCTCTTTTTGCTTTGGTCAGAAGGTGCTGTGCTTATACCGGTTGCAGAAGCGAACAGTCAGGTAACCGGGCTTGGCAGGCAGATCAGGCAGGGTTAGTACCAGTTTGTTCCGGCTGTAGGGCCCCCTGTCAGTATCCCACCCACGAGTGGCCTCGTGTTGCGGCTCAGAGGCGGCTGAACATCCTCATCTGACGGACAGGAGGAGGTGGGCGCTCTTGCCTTGCTGGCAAGAAGTGCTAATGGGACATATTGTTATTACACTATTGATTGAAGTTTTTGTTTATATAGTAATCTTAGTCATAGTCATGTTTCATTTATTTTAAAGATGCATCTCTGTTTCATTGTTACATGTTTTCGTTTAATTTTTAGTGATTTTATTCCTAGGGACAATCTGAACATTATAGAGCTGTTTTATGAGTCTAATCGTAAGAGAATCCTACATGAACACACAATGCACATTATGTGTAATGTACTCAAAATGGGGGGAACATTTCCAAGTATTGTTAATGGTCAGTAAAGATAAACAAATCATTACTTTAGCTAAAGTGCTGTTTAAAAACGCCGTGGAAAGGTATTTGACATTTTATTTCATTTTGGTTTGTTTTGGAAGCAACATTTATAGTTTTTATTTAGTTGTATTCTTTTATTTTCATAACTTGTTTTCGTAAACTGAAATAAACTGTTTTCTTATAGTTATAATTTTAGTTAAGGATGGCACCCTGGTAGAAGGCAGGTCTCTTGCATGCTCCTGGCACCCCGACCTCATAGGCGGGCTCTGTCCCGCCAGTCCTGCTGGTACCCGGACCTCATAGGCGGGCTCTGTCCCGCCAGTCCTGTTGGCACCCGGACCTCGTAGGCGGGCTCTGTCCCGACAGTCCTGTTGGCACCCGCACCTTGTAGGCGGGCTCTGTCCCGACAGTCCTGTTGGCGTGCCACCTTCGCATCCTTCTCCGGGCTCTTCCAGTACCTACTTACGTTCATACAGATTGTTGTTTTCGGGCAGCCAAGGCGAACACCTTTTGAGGTTTCCAGCTACAGGCGATTCTGTGTTGTAGCCCTGATTTTACTGTGGAAATCCAGGACCAGGTTTTAAGGCCAATGACCCAAGATCACTTTCTGACGACGTCTTAAACTTCTGTGGTACATGATTTGGGGAAAAATAAGCAGGCGGGCAACTGAAGAAGCTTTGGGCAAGGCCTCTGCCCAGTGACACATCATCTGTTGCTAAGGGGAGTTTCCTTTGCGGCCTGCAGCTTACTACAACAACAGCACCAAGGTAGCGGTAAAGACACTGAAGCAGGGAACCATGTCGCCCGAAGCGTTCCTGGAGGAGGCCAACCTGATGAAGACGCTCCAGCACGACCGGCTGGTGCGGCTCTATGCCGTGGTCACCAAGATCGAGCCCATCTACATCATCACCGAGTTCATGGCCAACGGTAGGGGCACACACTTAGCACGCTAGCGTGTAGCCGCTGAATCGCAGAGGAACTAGTTGAGTTGTGACACATGAGAGGTGTTTGTTTTAAAGTAACAATGGAACTGACGCCACTGGTTTTTAGAAATGTCTATTAAAGCCTTATGCTTCTGTGTTTTGTTTTTAGCATTTACTTGAATAGAAATGTGGCTGCAAATGTGTGCAACACAGGCCAAACACAGGCCAAACACAGGC
>JAODKN010000079.1:12781309-12794751 GCA_026774425.1 Petrocephalus zakoni
TATATATATATATATATATATATATAACCCACAATGCAACGATTAAGCGCTGTAAAAGGTGAGATCCAGAATATTAGGTTTTTAGACACTTTACATGGTCATCCTATATTGTGAAGCTTGTCACCGCTGAGGCATTTCGGAAGCCGATGTGTCCCCACTGACGTGTTTGGTAAATGAGGTATCTGACACGAGTACAAGCTGCAAAGGTGGCCCGCAGAGTAAGAAGTGTGACGCGTGCTGATGTCATCGATATGGCCGACGTCACAGAAGTGATGCGAAAGAACCACTAGATTATTCTCAATCTGCCTCTCTCCATTTGTAGGTCCATCTCATGATGGAATTAGGAGCAGAGACTCCCGATTCTTATGCTTGGGTAGCAGTATTGTCTCCAACTCCAGCCAAAAAACAGCATACCCTAACAAAGTATTGTCCACTTCTAACAGGGGCTATTCTAAGATTTTTTTATGGTGAAGGGCATGTGAGGGGCTATAATTTATACAGTGGGGTCATCCTTAATATTAGCCAAAGATATGTTTTGAATTGATGAATGACAGGGGAGGAGGCACTCTGGGAGCCAATCAGCTTTAAGCTAGGGCTAGTGCCCCTTCCAACATCTACTTACATCGACTTTTTATTGAATTACATTAAATGTTTAAAGAGGTAAAAGTCATTCTGTTTAACTGGTTTTTGATATACGGTGTACGAGACTCAGTATACTGAACATGGTAGAGATCACAGGTTTGATTTCAAAATGAAATTTAGTTTTCCTTGCAAAAATAAGACATTTTAAGCTACTTTAAATTTTACTATCGAAGAGTTGTTGGATATTAGGCTGAACCTGGTCTGTTTACTGACTTCCTCAAAGAGATTATTTATGAAATAATGTTATTCGTGCTTTACTGGGCAGATGTCAGCATATCATACACGTTGATGTTCGGTAACTACTCATGGTATCATGGCACAGCAGAACAGGCTCTTTGATGTGAATAAACAAAGTGCTAATTTATTTGAAGATTCCCTCTCTTTTGAACTTGAGTGTCTGGCACTATGATGACAGAAATCCGTCTCCCGTCTCGCATTCTGCTGTAGGAGCTCTTGTCTGATCACAGTGTTCTGAAAAACTGACGCCAAGCTAAATAAAATAAAGCATGTGGTATTTTAGTAACATGCAGCTTTAAAAATGGTCTGATTTACTCTTGAAAAGCACACTTGACGGTGTATTTTACTCTCGACTGTAATAATGTTGATTAGTGCTTAACATTATTTTGCCTGTCTTCTTTATAAACAGCTAATCTGACTATATTTTAGCGTTATTCTTTCTATGTACCTTTGTCAGGTTACACGGATTATTTTTAAAAGCAAATGTGAACAAACAAACTACCAAAAGCCACATCCTTTTCTACCACTAGCCTGCATGCAATAGCACGTAAGATTCATCGCATAATGTCAATGTCTCCATTTAGGTCTGAGTGAATCTTCTCCAAACCACCGTGTCTCGGAACCAGACCATCCCTGGAACAAAATCATCACCTGCGCTTTCTGGATTTATGGTCGCTTACTGACACAGAACAGTGTAGGATGCAAAACCGACAGGACAAAAATGAGACTGACAGCCCTTCATAATGTGAAAATCACCCTTTTCTGTGACGTTTCGATAAACCATGATATGCTGCTTCTAGGATTGTTCAGCTGTCCTATTGAATATTATACCATTTCCCAGCTGAAGTTCTCTCCCTTAAACTTGGATTGACCATATGGACAAATGCAGCACAATGTCCCCGTCGCTGTACTGGGATCAGAATAGACCACAGGCTGGGCTTCCCTGTTGGCCACACCAAAACCTCTTCCAGCAGCAAGCCAGCTTTCCTAATAGGTCTCCCATCCATGTACTGGCCAGGCCCAACTCTGCTTAGATACTGATGGATTACCTAGTCTGAGCCGCGGGTGGTATGGTTGCTGGTAAATATATAGCTAAAATGTTACTTCCTAAGAAATAGCGGTGGTGATTGGATGGATTAAGTGTGGCTTATTGTTGTCCTCTTCCAATGACAGAGGTAATACACATCCACCAGCTCACTGGCAGCAAGTAGGTATTCTAGGGCCTCGCTCATGGACACATGAACAGAGAGAGCCTGGGTTTAAACCAGGAGCTCTGGTTACCAGTCAGACTCTGTACCACTGTCACATCCAGATGAGGGAGGAGGGCTTAAGGCCTCTACTAGGTGCTATTGCTCAGGGGCACTGCTCAGCCCTGTTACCACTATTTACCAGTCATCCATCCATCCATCCATTCATTCATCCATCCAACCATCCATCCATCCATCCAATTACTATCTTTGCAAAAACGACAATGACATTCATTCATCCTTTCCACCACTCACCCATTACACACTTTGAAATCACCTTTCCATCTCACCCAGAATAGCTGCTTTGGAAGAAATAACTCTGGTTCCAAGAGACTGTTGCTTTAAACTTTTAGGCACAGAGAAATTTCCATCTGCTAGATGTGTTTGGGCAGATGGTTGCAATAATTATCCGAAGCCTGG
Organism: Petrocephalus zakoni; assembly: GCA_026774425.1. NCBI lineage: Eukaryota > Metazoa > Chordata > Actinopteri > Osteoglossiformes > Mormyridae > Petrocephalus > Petrocephalus zakoni. The sequence goes on from JAODKN010000079.1 coordinate 12,783,856, forward strand.
GCAAGAATGACAACAGCCTACCACCTGAGGTGGCGAGAGGATCTAAACACCACGGGATTAACATATTAATGAATTAATTCACAGAATGAGGACACTAATATCTAAGTCAAATGACTCTATAATTTCAATAATTAAGCTATACCTCATAAATATACTGTTTAACTATACATATCCTTTTTATGTAACGGCTTTTAGTAAAGCTACCATGTCTTGTAATCATTTATAATTATGTATGTATAATGCTGCCTTCAAATTAGCATGAAAATGAGAATGATAATGATCTATGAAGCAGAGTGAACATGCTGGCTTGTGAGTAGACCTTAAAAGCATAAAGGTACGATGCAGGAAGGCTTTCACCCAGACGTCAGTGCATGCGTGCATGAATATTGATTCACTCATGACTCATGTAGCTACCAAAGGCTAAGAAACCAAACTTTCGGGAAAGTCGACCAGAAGATGCCTGTGTGTGAAATCCCGAGAGGAGACCCCCGCTGTCGAGCTCTTCAGAGACGGCATTTGCCATAATTGCCCCCGTCAGCTTTCATTTATTGCCTAAACGAGAGCATCTGCTAAGTTACAAAAAGTGTCATCGGGCTCTAATTAAGCGCAGAGGTGGCATAATTCACTTTTACTTCCATAGCATTGAATTCGGTGTTAATGTGGGTGCACGCCCATGGCTGTAAGCATTAAATAGGGCCCATAATCAGAGTCATCTGTGTCACATGTTGCATGGACAAGCCTTATTGGAAATGATCGCGACATGCAATCTCATTTTTCAAAGTTGGACTACCACTGAGTTCACTCATGGACTGCAAACATCACCCTCACCTTCACTCACCATAAACAGCTGCACGTAATGGTGTCACAGGTCTCCAGCGATGCCCCAACTTATTTCTGTCCAAATGGGCCTGGTAGATTCTTACTCTCTACATTATTATTATTGGTAGCAGTATTCTTTCCTATTAATGTGCACTAATTCAGAATAGCAGCTGAAGATAAAATAGCAAGTAAAGTAAAAAAAAAGTACACGAAAAGTACAAGAACAGAAAGTTTGTCCTGTAGTAGAAACTAAGTTGTTGTAGGTTTAAAAATAAAAATCCATTAATTCCCCCTAACCGCTTATTCTGTGCAGAGTCACGATGAGCCTGGAGCCTATCCCAGGAAGCAGAGAGGAGGAAGCAGGGGACGCCCTGGATGGGATGCCAGTCTACCACGGGGCGTGAGCATGCACACTAAGGGCAGAGAAACGATAAGAGGAAACACCAGCTCCTCCAGACTAGGGGATCGGACTACCTGCAGAAAAACCCACGTGATCACGTGGAGAAGATGCAAAGTATTCTCCTCAGATTGCATATCTTCTCACTTCCTTTTGGAGCAAAGACTTGAGGGAAGAGTTGCTGCATAATTTAGTAGTTCTGTATTACCCCTGCTGTCATTCAGAGGCATCCATTAAGTTATATCAGCTGAATAACTTACCGACCGAATGTGGATTCTCAGGTGACATGGAGATATAGGCTTGCATCAGCATATCAGTTAATTTCATATTATCTAATTACTTTTCCAGGAATTGATCGGCCTACTCCTTTATAATCTTCAGTGTTACTGTCAGCACTGCTAAGCGATCCCGTCCCATAACCAACATAACGTTGCTATTGCGTGATGTTTGATAGGGTCAGGGCTAACGCAATGTCCCCAGAGTGCTGTTTCTGCACAGATCCGGAGATCGCTTGACCCGGCTGGGTCAGGCTTGGCCCAAAGCCCCCACTCCGCATGGAGAGATGCACCCGAGCTGCTGGTCAGCGGACGCCCACACAGCACACCGCAGTCACGTCAACGCGGCAGTGTGGATAACTGACCCCCAGAGAGGCTTGCTACCGCAAAATACACAGACTCAAAATATTACACTCATATCAGCTCTGGAAAAATGGCTGTGAATAATAATAATGATGATAATAATAATACTAATTCTTATTATTATTATTACTGTTGTTGTTGTGTCTTGAAATTATTAAATGAATAGACTACAGAGAAAAACACATTTATTGTATTCACCTGTAGTACCAGTTGCTTTACACATGATAAGTAACTTTATAGACACTTTTAACATCTTTCCGTAAACACCTAAAAAATCTTCCAATGCTGGGAATAAAGCACCTTTAAAGTCACCCTAGCAGTGTCCCTGCAGTCAACTAATAAAACGACATAGATGAAGGCCTTCTGTTATTATACTGCAGTTTCTAAGATCTGACTCCAGTCTAACTCCACAAATACTGGTGCATATGTAGGGGTTGGACAATGAAACTGAAGCAGCTGGTTTTACACCATAGTAATGTATTAGTATGGTGTAGAGCCTCCTTCTGCAGCCAGTACAGCATCAGTCTGTCTTGGGAATGACAGATATAAGTCCTGCACAGTGGCCAGAGGGATTCTGAGCCATTCCTCTTGCAGAACACTGGCCAGGTCTATCAGGAATTCGGGTAGAAAACACGTAATGGACTGGTGTCAGCGGATAGCCCGTGTAGCGTGGATGGTAACCCTGACGTGGAGTCTACGTGAAGAGGTAGGATGACCAAACGATTACTATAAGAACGCTCCTTAAATAAAGAGTAGAGATTCTCACTGGAATCCGCGTTCTAAATGCACACACAATCAAAGAGATGAACCAAAGACTGGGGTACTCACAGTACCGGCGATGGCGGTCGGAAAGGGCACGGGTCATTTCACAATGACTGAGCGATGATTGAATGAAGTGTTCCTCTATTTATCTCCTAGACGACCGTCTACTTCCAGGTCCTCGTGGCAATCATCCGACCTGTGTGCGTGACAGTACCCCCTCCAGGACCGGCACCAGACGGCCCCGGCTGGGAGGATACCCGACGACGGATCGAGATACTGGGTACCCCGGCCCCGAGGATGCACATTGAGGATCCGGCGCACGGTGTACGCAGGACCACTGTCGATGAGACGAGGCGAAGGAGTGGAGGGGGCGGGCGGGACCAAGGGGGGGTGATGAAGGGCTTGAGCTGGGATATGTGAAAGACTGGGTGAACCCGGAGTGCCGCAGGCAGCTGGAGTCGATAGGTGACAGGATTAATCCGGTAGGTGATGCAGTACGGTCTGATGAAGCGGGAGGTGAGCTTCTGTGAGTCGGTGTGGAGGTTCTTGGTGGAGAGCCAAACCTTGTCACCTATATTGAACAATCGTCCCAGTGGGTGCCAACGGCGATGTTGTACAGTATATTGCTGGTTGGCCTTTTGAATGGCAGAACGGGCTAGTGTCCAGAGCCGCCGGCACCAGCAGACCAACTGTTGAGCCGACGATATATCAACCTCCGGTTCTTGATGATCGAACAAAGGAGGTTGGAAACCGTGGCATACCTCAAATGGGCTGAAAGCAGTGGCAGATGAGGTATGAAGGTTATGTGAGAGTTCAGCCCAGATGAGGTAGCGGGCTCAGGAGTGCTGCCTGTCTGCGACAAAGCATCTAAGGTAGCGCTCCAGTTGTTGGTTGGTCCGCTCCGTCTGATCGTTGGTTTGTGGATGGTAACCGGATGAAAGAGCTGATCAGACGGCAGAAGGCCTTCCAGAATCTGGCGGTGAATTGAGACCCTCTGTCCGATACGATGTCCCTTGGGAACCCATGCAGGCGGACTACGTGCTCTAAAATCAGCTCAGCTGTAGTTTTGGCTGACGGGAGTAACAAAGTCCACTGCAATGTGTGACCAGGGTCAACGAGGAACCGGGAGAGGTTGCAGTTCACCTGGCGAGGGTCGACTGCTGATTTTGGCCCTGGCACACACTGGACAGGCCCGGAGGAACTCTCGGACTTCGCAGGCTATGGCATTCCACCAGAAGGCACGTTGAAGATACAGGAGAGTTCTTCTGGCGCCGGGGTGGCCCACCAGAGCAGAGGAGTGAGCCCAGGAGAGGACGTCCGGCCGGATGGAGGTGGGGGCATAGAGTCATCCGGGCGGAGTGCCTGCCGGAGCGGGTTCCAAGGTCTGTGCTTGGCGTACCCTGGTTTCTAATTCCCACCGGAGAGGTGCGATGATCCGGGTGGTGGGTACAACAGGCACGGGGTCCGCCCGAGGAGTGTTGTCTTCATGCTGGCCGGAAAGTGCATCTGCCTTGGTGTTCCTGGACCCCGGGCGGTATGAGAGGTGGAAGTTGAGTTGTTTAAAAAATAGTGCCCACCGCACCTGCCGAGGGTTGAGCTGTTTGGCGTGCTGGATAGTGATGAGGTTCTGGTGGTCCGTCCAGACCGTGAACTGCCACCCAGTGATGCCATTCCTCCAGGGCCCACTTGATGGCCAGCAAATCACGGTCCCCTACCCCATAACGCTGCTGAGTGGGGTTGAACTTCCTGTAGAAAAAACTACATGGGTGTAGTTTCTGGTCTGGACCTCGCTGGGAGAGGACCGCCTCAATGCCCACATCCGAGGCATCAACCTCCACAACGAAGGGTTTGGTGGATTCTCGGTGAAGGGGGATAGGAGTGACATAGTTGTTGAAAGACGTGGATGGCATCTGGGGTGAGCTGGAAATGATGAGGAGAAGGATGGGTCAGGGCGGTCAGTGGTGCTGCAACTGTACTGAAGCCCCGGATAAAACGCCGGTAGAAATTGGCAAACCCCAGAAAACGCTGTAGCTGCTTGAGTGTCTTGGGTAGGGGTCAATGACACACAGCTTCCAGTTTCTGGGGGTCTATGGCCACACCCTGGGGTGAGATGACAAAGCCCAGGAACGTGGTGGAGTGCTGGTGGAAAGCACATTTCTCCAACTTGCAATACAGTTGATGGGCGAGCAGTCTCTTGAGGACTGCCCTGACATGCTGGATGTGTTCTTCCAGGGTGCGAGAGTATATAAGGATATCATCAAGGTAGATGAATGCCCAATGGCCTAGCATGTCCCGTAGCACATCATTGATGAATTGCTGGAAGGCTGCGGGAGCATTGTACAGGCCGAAGGGCATAACCAGACTCTCGTAGTGACCAGTGGGAGTGATAAATGCCGTCTTCCACTCATCGCCCTCCCTATTACGCACAAAGTTGTAGGCACTCCGGAGGTCTAACTTAGTGAAGTGGGTGGCATCAGAAAGGGCGTCCAGGGCGGTGTTCGTCAGAGGAAGGGGGTGACGGTTCATGACGGCGATCTGATAATCAATAACCGATAATCGATAACCGATAATCGACGCAAGGTTGGAGGCCAGCATCCCTCTTCTTAACGAAGAAGAACCCCGCGGCAGCTGGCGAAGAAGAGGGCCTGATGCGATGTACTCCTCCATCGCCTTAGTCTTGGAGGTGGCGAGAGAGAAGAGCCTGCCGCGGGGTGGTACCGCACCTGGCAGGAGGTCAATAGCCAGGAGGTCAACTTCACCTTCATGTTAATTGAACTTCTCTATCACCAGTTGTGCTATGTAACATGGGGCATTACTGATACACAGCACCACCTTCAATGTATAGTCCTTCAGAAGGGTTTGGTAGTCCTTGGCAGTGACACGACCATCTAGAACAAGTAGTGGGCCTTGGGAATGCCATGATATTGCAGCCCAAACCATCAGTGATCCACCCTGTGGTGCATTCTGGGTATGCAACAATCTGGGTGGTAAGCATCTTTTGGGGCTTCTCCACACTGAAGCTCTCATGGATGGAACAAACAGTTTTGGTGGACACAGTAGAGCCGAAGGTGCACATTTAGTTCCCCAATGAATTAGTAGCTGGACATCCCTTTCAGACAACTTCCCCTTGCATCCACAGTTACTCCTGTTTGATGTGCTCAATCCATTGTGGCGGTATGCCGACATTACCCTGGATAGTGTGGCTCTCGATATACCACAAAGATTTGCTGTCCTGGTCACAGATGCGCCAGCGAGACGTACCAACAAGTCTTTTGACCTCAGATGTATCTCCCATTATGTTGTGTGTTTCTGTGCGTTTATGTACAGTAGTGCTATAGCTCGGCTAAATCAACCTTCACACTCTGCTCTTAGAGAAGGAAAGAGCCTTCAGTGACGACCAAGCTGCTCATAGATAGTCATGAAACCAGGCATTTCAGTTTCATTGTCCATGTTCCTCGTATTGGATACGAAGTTACATCCTACTCCAAAACAGTACATTTAGCCCTGTGTTGTTTGACTTATACAGTCAAAAGTAGGTTAGGGATATCTTCCTTCTCTGCAACCAATCGCAGACAATGCAAGTAGCCACGCAGTAACAATGGTAAAACTACTAAATATATTTTTAATATCTTTCTGATAATCTTCTATGATATCAGTTCATAGGTTAATTGTAAATAATGTATATAATAAAATTATATATTATAAAATTCTGTATAATATTAATGTAATCAATGGCTAAAGAAGATGATTCACATTTTGACAGCAATTATAGCAATTGCTGAAATTAATCTCCCTTATTGCAATTGAAATTGTCATGATTTCGGCTTATATTGTACATTTATTACTAATATATATTTTGTCAAGTGATTGGAGAATTTGTATGGGGGGTTAAACCAATTATGAAAATGAAAACAATAATAAAATATGAGCATTATGTATAGTAATAAGGATATCCACTATATTAGTCCTGCTATCTGATATCATATTTAATATTAAATGAGGATTTGTAATGAAATTCTGGACGCAGAAATACTGGCGCTCAAGCACATGAACGCATCGTAAGTGGGCATCTTGGTGCCGTATCGAATCTATTATGCGCAAGTGGGTACGCTCCCATCTCGCAACACCTGATACACCACTTTTCCAAAGAGATTATCACCACCTGGCATCTGTTTGTTAATCTGGTAGCATACACTCTAACCCATGGGGGCTGATAACTACGGTTTTTCCATGAAGTCATTTCATAATACCACACTCAACAATGATTCCGATGTATACAGAATCAGAGTATACAACAGCCATACGCCTGACAGGTTACAAACACTGATTTAAGCCAATTCGTCCCTTTGTGCTAAAAGACATAATTGGCTTCTAGATAATATTCTTTATTCACATTTCGACCATAGTCTATTGCTTTCCATTATTGCAAATGCATTCGGGTTTTGTTTGTTCTTCACCAAAGAGACCATGGACATATTTCTCCAGAAAAAAAGGTCAAATTAGATCATTTGATGTACTGGAGTGAAAAGCAATTTTCGAGAAATCAAGCAGACTACCTGTCTCATTTGGTGTTGCGCAGAAATAAATATACAACTTTGTGTAACCCATTAAAGCACACAAAGGAAGCGTTTCACGTATGATGGCGAGTTCTATGGATATCCTCTACACTACCAAGCATAACTTTATCTGATTATCGCTGTTAAAAAGTACAACTGAAGCCAGTAGTCGGTTAGCCCAAGTACCGCAGCGACCGAACAGAGGTAGCAGTCAGACACCCCCCACCCCCGCAAACTGAAAGCGGTAAGGATGTTTTAAAACATTTCCTAACAGATTTACATATTCAGATTTAAATCCTCCACACTGCACAACTGTGTGCTTTGCATTAGCACTCCGCCTTATCTGGTTATAAGAATAGATAAACATCCAGTGACATCTTACTAAGTTTTATGTTTATCTGGACTATCCTGTGCGCTAGGCTGCAGGAGAAAAGGGCTACCGCTCTCATTTTCTCTCCTTCACACTCTCTCTTGGACACACACAGGCAAAAGATTTCATTGGTCTTTCAAAATCTTTCTACGAAAATGGTTTGGCATTTATGCAAACCCCGCATACTCAAAACACCAAACCACCGCAAAGCAAAAGGAGAAGTCGGTCCGACGGCGCACATTGGAGACGGCTGTCGACTATGACATTTTAAATCGGGAAAAGTAACAAATAGATGCCTTGACTGACGTGAAAACATCAGGCCAGAGGTTTCCAGTTATTTCTCAATAATCAAATGGCATCTGAGCCTTTGGGACCTAGGGGAGCTGGGTGTGTGAATAAAAAACAGTTTAGTAAGTGGGTTAAAGATTCATAAAAAGTCTCACCTGGGATTCAGAATGAAAGTCTAATCCAAAAAGGCTAGATATTATTATTTTATTAAAGTGTTAACAAAGTGGTAGGTGTAAAGTGAAATAAATTCAGAGCTTAGTAAGAATTTAAGAGAGAAGTCAGATTGACATGGTGCCTTGGAGCCCCAGGACGTCGAGGGCACATTAGCAGTCGAACAAGCTAATTATTTCTCTAATTGAGCCATTTATCTCTGATCCTCTTTTGACACATATAGACAAATGACTGAATAACCTTCTCATTTTCCCTTTAGGTACCTACACCAACGCAGGAAGACTTTTGAGCTTACATGCAAGTTTTCATGGGCATAAATTGACTAGCATGAGGGTCAAAGGTCGCCCTGGCTTATGTTGTCGTTGGGCACATACAGGTGCTTGATACTGGCAACGAGATTCTCAAGTAATTGAATTTCACACGAAGGAGTAACATTAATGGGAAGTGGAGCGCCATAAAGTAATCTCTGAATGTAAACACGCACAGCTTTGATTTTTATTAGGTTTTTCTCGAACACAGTCATTTGAAATTAGCAAATGGAAAAACTCAAACATTTCCAGTTACAGACCAATAAATGTGAGATAGAAGACATTATCCATATATTACTCATTCCTCCCACAATTCTTCATAACGTGACTTTCGGCTTTCCTCTGCAGACCCTACCCGTCTTCAAACAAGCACCACTGTTCTCCTTCTGTAATTCTGCCCCAACCCCACTTTCACCCAGAAACACAATTCAGGCAGTCGGTCTCCTTTCCTGGCTACAACTCCCACTAAGAAACTCAACCAACCAGCCCACCAAGAGGCACAGCCGATCCGATTCACCACAGCTTCAAATCACCTTGCAATTGGACACGGCAAGAAAGCTCCTGACACAGCACTGCACAGAAAACCCCAAAAGCCATCAAACCCAAGTGTGTGTGTGTGTGTGTGGGGGGGGGAGCATCTGAAGATGGAAGTACACGTCTGCTCAGAAATAAGTCCGTCACTCAGCCAAAAACCGCCCGATGCAGAGCGCTCGAGATAGCGTGCGAGATAGCGTGCAAACCAGACTCGCACGCATACCTCAGAAATGGTGCTCACAGTGTACGGCAGTCTGAGGTGTAGCTTTCGCTGGTACGTCACATTACATCCAAGACCTGCCCGATTTAATGTGCTTTACTGTGTCGGTGGTACTGAGGATAAGAAAACCGATTCCACACACAGATAATGGAATCCATGCGCTAACACATGCCGAACAAAGTACATGTATCGGACAACCAGATACCACGTCTGAAAATAAATATTTTCCATTCTTTAAATAAAACATTAGGTCGTGCATTTGCTATAAACCCACTACCCGCCCCTAGAGCAAATAACACATTTAAAACTCCCATCCCTGACAGTAGGAGTGTGGCATAAATTATCATATATACAATCCAGTATATCGGTGGGGTCTCCATTTCGCAGTACAGAATATGTAGTATTCAGTACAACTATTAGCTGCTATGGTGAAACAGACTCACAAATTAACAGAAGCTCCACCCTCCACATAACCCACATCACACATTAAAATGTACTAAGGAGAGAACTGGTACTAAATACAGCAACAGTAGCATGCTGGGATACTGTCCACAGTGACTGATGTCCCAGAGGAAATGAACTGTCCAGAAGTTCTCCTTCACGCGGTGTCTGTTTCTGAGAACCTCACACCATTATTCCTTCTTGTACCGCAGTATTTGTTTATTTAAAATAGGAAGTATGAGGATGTTCAAGGCAGGCTGGTTATCTATGTTTATCGGCGTCGAGCACTGGCAGCCGACCCACCAGGGCCTTGTGGTCCATGTGGATGCTGGCCAGAAGGCCCCCATCGTTCGCTTCAGAGCCCGAGTAGTTTATCTCCTCCCCCCTCAGCGTGGTCATGTGACCACCAAGCGCCTTCAGGATGGCATTGCCCGCACAGATGTCCCACTTCTTGATGTAAGTGATGTGGATGTACACGTCTGCCTCTTCATACTTTTCGTCTGTTGGGTTCAAAAGGGCCAGGACTTTGTAACCTACAGTTGCGGAAACAACAGTATTCAGTAAAAAAAAAAAAACACAGTACAGTCTCAGCAACAACAATTAAATATTTTATCGCGACATTTAGGACAAGTATTATCGATTCATACCGTTTTATTTTAAATCACTCCTGGATGCAAACCCAAGCATCGCTCAAGCAATGCGGCCGACGGCGTACCTGCGCCCCCTGCTGGAAGGATGGCGGTGTTGTTCCCGAAGGCCGCCTCCACGAACGCCCTGACTTTGCCGGCGTGAGAGCGCGACACGATCACGCGCGGCGCCTTCTCGTTGTACGCGTCACGTGGCTTTACGTTGGAGCCGCCGTCGACCATCGCCCAGGCTATTTTAGGGGTGGAGAGTCATTTCAAAACATTTTACATTTTACACGCTTAGTTTATCCTCTGCCATATGTCGTCATCCATGTTTAACTGATCAAACTGACTGTTGAAGTGGGAGGACATTTCATGTTTATTCTCATCCATTTCTTTGAAATTAGATATTTTCAAGTAATAAGGGACGCGATTGTAGAAGCATTACCTGGAGAAACACTCATACACGTTTGATATAACGAAAGGATCATGACGTAGGATTACAAGTCTAACATTAAATGAGGTGCCCCTTAAGAAGTATTTTACTGGTTTCTAAAACGTGCACAGCCCTTAGAATGGACTGACTAAAAAACAAAGAGAGAATGACTAGTCCGGTTCTATTCTCAAATGGTACAAGCAAAAACAAAAAAACTAACTGCATCAAACAGTGGCGGACTGGGACAATAATTCAGTCACCACCACCCTATTCATGTAATCTACTGGACTGATAAACTTGTAGGCTAACCCTATTATTGTAACAGGTAGA
>JAODKN010000079.1:12794851-12817603 GCA_026774425.1 Petrocephalus zakoni
TGCACACCAGCCTATCACATGCCAGGCTGATCGTCTGCACAGCGGCAGCCGGCAGGCCAGAACGACCGTCAGGCCACCGGGAAATGTCCCGGTGCTCCCGATGGCCAGTCCGCCCCTGGCATGAAACAAGAGTGCAGCTCTTGAAAAACCCTGTTAAGGACTAATGAAATGCAGAGTTCTGCCACGTTAAGTCCCCAGACTCGACTCCCGGTCCACCATCAGCAGTCTGGACTCAATAACCCTTTTGTACCATGGACCCTACCAGACTGCCCAGGGTTTATAAGATACACACCTACTGTCCCCGATACAACGCCCCCTTATTCAGCTCTCAACACTGGGGGCCAATCCTGACCCTATTTGTTTTTGGACCAGATGTGTGCATTCAGACTAAGGGCTGATGGGCGTATTGAGCGTTTAATAATAAACACTGGAATCGCAGACCTACCTGTATAGCCAGTAAAAGGTTTATGGATAACGCCTACAACGGGGGCCCCGTTAACTGCAACGCAAACCATCGTCGTGACATACTTTCGGAGGTTCTCTATCAATCAGAAAAACAATGATTAGAAAAATTATCTTGGTAAATGGATGGCTGTATGTTCAACATGAAATATCCATGCAAAGGGTCATGGGACGCCCACCCGTGTACTCCTGCGTGGCGTCCAGGGGATCGATCCACACAGTGATGCTCTCTGCCGGCACCTCCTGGCTCCGGCCTACCACCTGCGCAATCCCATCGGGAATCCTGCGGTCCCACGTCGGCGGATCCTCCACTGCGGCGTCGTCGTGCTCCTCGGAGATTACCTAGGGTGCGGGCATTTAACAGCCACGAGCAGCGAGCCCGTCACTCCGCCGTGCATCCGCACCCAGCAGCACTAACATGCCTTCGCATCCATAAACATCTACGGTCTGAAGTGGAGGACTTCATACAGTCCCATCATCAGCCCGTTACAATTAATCACTTAGTTCGTTTTAGGATGGCGAAGATCCCACGCATAAGTTGTTATCCATGCGCAAAAGATAATGGATGCAAGCAAACCATATTGCCCATTTAGGACTGGAAGAGAGCACCCATCTGCATCGTCTCACCTGTATGTCAGGAAAGGTGCTTTTTATAAGCTGGTGCATCTTGCGGTGGGAACTCAGGTCCCCCTTTGTGAGCATTTCTTTGGCCCCTTCCTTGGTTTCCCCCTTTGACTTCTCCTCCAGGGTGTCGTCGTCTCGGATTCGCTTCACCTCCCGGCCGCCCAGCTCTGCGGCTTCCACCGCCACCGCAAGCAGCTCCCGCAGATCCACCGTCTTGGGCTTAAATGCCGCTATTCTGCCGGACAGGACCCCGGAATAAAGGTGATATATTATGCCCACCCCAAGCAAGCAAAACACGGCCACTCCTAGCGGGGACAGCCGGATTCCCATCGGAGCCATGTCGGACAGCCAAGCGCTAATTTCCTTATGCGAAATGCATTTGCACTTCGAAACCTCCGTGCGAATGTATGCCTAATAATATGACAGTTCAGTACTCTCAGCGCTCACGCTGCTTGCACTAGGAAAGCAGTGCAGTTAGAAGGGTATCTGGAATAATAAGATCGGCAAATGTACATATGAAATACACTAAAACATCATGCATAACGCAAATCCACGTCCACATTAAGCGGGGTGGAAAGGGGTAAAGATTTCCGTTTCTGTTCCAGGTCAGTCCTCCCGATTATTCTTCTACGCTCCGTTCCGATTGTAGTCATGCGCGTTTCGTGGCTCATTACTCCCACCTACCGGATGGGATGTTCATATGCACGCCACGATAAAATCACATGCCTAAAGTTAAGGCATAAAAGTTCTTCATTACATTTTTAAGTAAGGCTGCATTATTACACTTAACAAAATAGCTGTGCACTACTTTTTTTTTTTTTTACTTTTTTTTATTGGTATACATCAGAGAGCACAGCTGGGCCCTAAATCAACATTAGATTAGATTTTTATTCGAAATCAAGTAAATTAAATTTGCTGCATCAATTTGCCCGCTAAGGAAAGCGTAGGTGTTTATTAACGGCTTTCATTTTCTTGCTGTGTGGTGTAGTCCTTCCATCTGTAATGAAAGGCCAGTTCAACGCAATCGGAAATAAAGGCTCGTACATTTGTTTCCCATCGTAAAATAGAGTGTCATTATACGATTTTACTATACAAAATTTACGTAATTACACTCACTGAGGGTTCAAATCGTATAATTAGAGGATTTATGCAATACGCAAAATTGCGCTTTTTAATCACCAGTTTCATTCACCGCTAGATGTCAGTAGCTATCTACTAATCCTACTCAAGAAAGGCCACTGCACGCTACCTCGGAACTGTACAGCTCGGTGAACATGTATCATTCCACATGAAGATTTGAATAACCGTCTATAGGCAAATGCAACGCAACACTATGGGTGGACAAATATATTACCCGTTATTCCAAAAATTGTCATTCAAATACCATCTAACAGCACCTAACTAGGATATGTGGATATGCCTGCCAATGTGCTGTTGTGAAGTAACTGAAATTTTCCATGAAATTTGGCTAATAAAATGCAATGTGTGGCTCGGTGTGTTGGAATGCTGTGCTTGTGACTGGAAGGTGCCAGATTTGGGAAACTGAGCAGGGGCCGAGCCTGACTTTCCTTCCTCAGTTCGTATCTCAATTGGATACAAGTACGTGCTAAATGATGTACAGTAGGACGGCCCCTTTAAAGCACAGAAACCTTTGGGGCATCACCGTTGTTAGCGACCACTTGATTTACACGCACGGATTATCCAAGTAAACTCACCCAAGTCAAACGGATGCTAACAATAATCACACGTGGCAACCGCAGGCAGTTGTCATGACGACGCATGTCCTCCACCGGGTTTCTTTAAATGCTTCCGCACCGTGGGATCTTTGTCCCCGACTTAGTAAACCAGCAGAAGCCCGAAAGGAGAACACGCCGTTCCTATTGCTATTTGCAGCCGGCCATTGTATGGGCTGCTGTGGGCGTCTGTCCGTCGCTGTTTACCAGCCGCCACGCGGTCGGCCTTCGGCAGCGGAATGTGCTCGAAATAATGTCAGTAGATGGAAGAAGAAGAAGAAAAAAAAACAAGCAGACAACGTTTAGTGCTAGTGGCTGTGCAAAGGTTAACAAAACACCGAGAAATCGATGTTGAAATATTAACAAGATCTTTACGTTGAATCGACATAATGTCAGCGACGAATTACAAAAGAACCTCCTGCCTTTTAAATTATTATGATCGTCATTTTTTGTTCAATTGGCATTTTATTATATTTTGATCAAGACACCAATTCAAAAATGTCAATGTATATGTTAAAAATACAGGTATTACATTATTATTTGCTGCAGAGTACAGTGTGTATATTACAGTACTGTAGCTAATGTCTTGTCTCTCTTGTATAACTATCGAGATAGGCAACGGGATAGGCCTACCTGTACAACAACAACAATGTATTTATTATAATGATTATAATTATGATTATTATATGCCAATATATTATTATATTCCTGCTTCTCCTTTACTTTCTTGACCTGTAGTAAAACCCATAACAAAATCCCCAATATAGTCTCTGTGACTTCCTTACTGACTAAGAAACTTTGAGATTTACTGAATGGTTTGAAGAAATGAAGTACCACAGTAATATTGATAGGCCTGCGTTAATGATCAGTTGTCGGTTCCTCTTCGATGTCCTGGTGGGTTGAGTGGTCGCCTCACCCTTGCGGCTCTGTGTGTGTCCTTCTAAAGTGCTCTAAAGTCTGTTTTCTGTTCTCTGTGATGGCCGGGCATTATACCCAGGGTCTTCTCCTGCTTCTCTGGGCCCGCTGCTGTCAGGGAAAGACTTTTCGGCATTTGCAGTTTCAACGTTGATTCATTTCCCAAAATCGACATTGATGCAAGATCTAAATTCAGCCATTGTGAAAAGTAAGCTGGTGAAACCACACCGTGACATTAACCCTGGTGTCGATTTTCAAAATCGCAACAGAATTCAACAGTGATTCAACCTTAGCACATGATGGTAATTCACCCATGATGAAATGTTGAAATAGCAGCTGGGTTGTTTGGACCGCGGGTGAATTATACCACTGACAGTCGTGCTCATTATGCTTACAGGAAAGCCACCAGTGGGAAAGGCTGTGGAATGGACCTGGCTGTGAGATCATACCTCTGCTGTTATGGTAGCACTCTATGTGTCAATAACAGCACTCACTTCGTATTAGTGTGATTTATGTTTAAACACAGTTAGAGGGTTTTTTTTTCCCTACTGAATGATGTTATCAATGAATTGATATTTATTTACATCTTGCCTTCATGTAAGCAATAAAAAAACGATGAAAACCGATTTCATTCAGGCTTCATTTCAATTCAGTTTATAATATAGTGCCCTTCATAACAGAGTTGTACCTGGGCGCTTTACAGGGGTGTGTTGGAATACATTGCTATATGCGAGACAAAACAGTGGAACAGAGAAAATGAAATACATAGAATGAAAGAAAGAAATACAAGAAAAAAAAGAAGAATTTGCATCATTTGCATGTCAGGAGTGCTTCAGGTCATCAGATAGTAGCCAAGACAACACTGACTTTAATGAATTGGGTGACTGTTCTGCACCATCCCCGTGCCATTTCTAATTTTTCTTTCTGCCTTGACAAAACTACCATACTCCTGATTACCCTTCTGCCACCCCCCACCCCCCTTCCCCCGAAGTCCAGGGAGAAGTTAGCATTCAGGGATTCTTGTCTGGAGTGGTACCATAGGGTATGTGAGTGTAGGCCTAAATAGATAGGTTGATTGACAGAGTCTTTATTTTCTGGTAAAAATAGCAATAACAAACAATGACTAACTGGATTGCTCACTTGCCTTCCGAGGCAAATTCTTTGTTATGAAGCTTCTGATAAGTTTTCGGGTCATGAAATAAAACTTTGTGTTGCTGTCGCGAGGGACAGGATGTGTATTGTCACCTACCGTTATCTTGTCGGGATTGTCCGTCACACTTCTGAGGTGTTAATTGTGCTGTTGGACACGGATGACCCCGTGATGACGAGTTTTCCGAATTAGCATTTTAGTGCTATGCTAATGGACCGACGTCGGGTCCCTTTGGTCTGTGAAGAACTTTTGGATCTCACAGCTGCGCTGGGATCTCGTTAGTCACATTGCCACAGTCCGAGAGCCTTCGACTTTCCAGTATGTGCGGCCGCAAGCTGGGATGCTGATGTGTGTGTTGTGGGGCTGGCCTCAGAGCCTTGGCCATCATCCAGCCTCCGGTGGGGGTGCAGGACAATATATCACCAGTGTCACAGTGTGTGTGTGTGTGTGTGTATGTGTGTAGGTGGGAGTATGTTTGAACATCTGACCGTCTGTTTGACTGCTGACTTGTGATCACAGTGACTCTGTCTCTGCAGTTTAGTACCGTTTAGACATTTGAGTGTGAGCTTGACTGTGTGTATGAATACATGTATGAAGGTGTGTGTTTCCTGGGTGTGTTCGAGAGCAGGGGAGTATCTGTGTGTATCTCTGAGCATGTGCACATATGACTCTGTGTTTGCACACTAGTGTGGGTGTCTGTTGTGATTCTGAAGCGTCTGCATTTTTCATTAGGCTGACTAATGGGTGTATGATTTCCTCTGGTCATTGCTGTGGGTTTCTACCACATGAGGCAGGTCGCAGGACCCTGGAAAAGTCGGATCCATAAATCTGCAGGATCTAAAAACCATCCCTTCGGTGGATGTCTTCCAACTGCAAGACATTGCAGATTCCTCCTAGCAAAAAGTTGTCAAAACATTCAAAGCTTTTCGAGTGCTTCTTTACGGGAAATCGCAGCAAATTAGACTATGTAGCCTTTGTAGTTCAATTTCAACGGTTAAATTTAAAACTGTAGGAAATCAGATGATCTTGCAAAAACAAAATTTGCAGCAGAGTTTCAACAGGTCTTGGCAAAATTCTGGATTAGAGAAACACACAGAAACAGTTTATCTGTACCCTCCAGCATAAATGGCTTTTGGGGAAGAGGATTCGGGGTTTCAGCGTTTTGAGAGGAACTGACAAGTGAAACTTGATGAATTTACTGCTATTATTAATTCAACAAGCCGAAGCTGTGGAAAAAGAACAATTTGTATTAAAATTAAGACAATATTTGGTTTGGATTCATGTATGTCTATTCCCCCGAAATGTACAGTATTTCCCTCCCCTCCTCCCATCTGTCTTCTGTAAAGGCTTCTTCAGTACAGGGTCACCATGAGTCTGAATTCTATCCCAGTTACCACGGGGCACTAGGCAGGGGACACCGCAGAATGGATGCTAATCCATCACAGGGTGCACACTCACACACATGCACACGATGGGCAATTCAGAGACCCAGTTAGGCTAATGACTGTCTGAAAGATTTGTGTACCATGTATACTCTGTTAACCCTAACCCTGTGTTGCATGGGACAGACTCTAGATGACCCTGACCAGGACACATGGTTGGAAGATGGATGTAAAAATGACAACACTTCTATCATACTTTGTATGTGGGTGTGCAAAATCCCTAAATCCTTGAAGTACAGTTTCAATTTTTCCCTCCACCGGGTTCTTGTATTGGATTTTCTTCACCAGGCTCAATTGGCACTGACATTTAAAGCTATTTTCTGTTTGTCTGACCTTAACCATCACAAACATATGTCCTGGCAGGCTTAGTAGAAACTCAATCGCTTTATAGACATCAATCGGGTTTCCACCTGTGCAAGCAGATCTGCATTTAGGAGTTGGTGCTGAAAGCGGAACTCTGATAATATTCGAGCTCATGGGAGTTTTACTTACACAAACATGTTCTGAGGGCAGAATTAAAAATGATTGGTTCAGAGAGATAAAGACTGTAAAGGAGGCAGGTCTAAGCAACTAGAGAAGATGGTACCAAGACATCTGACACACAATGTCATTGGTTAGCTCTCTGAACCAATCATTTTTGGTTCTGCCCTCAGAACATGTTTGTGAGCACTGATCAGATACCACCTAGATCAGGTTCTTGTTGCTGTAATCTGAGCTAGATAGAAAGCTGTAGACATCACTGCCTAAAATAAAGATGCTCAGATTATTGACCGTAAGTAATAATAATAATAATTGGTTCAGCTTCAATTATTACCAAAAATTGAGAAAAGATTCTTCAGTGAATCAAGGGGGAGATGCTGATGACCAGATGTATCCTGGAATGAACAGAAAGGTTTCCTGTTTTCTCAGTGTGGGAGAGCTAGGCTTGTTCAGGAACATCAATTATGAGGTCATACAACCACTGATGATGTCATACACACTACTCAGTGGCGTTGACATTCTTTAGCACTTTATTAAAACATTAATATGACTTGTAGAATTTCCCACGGCATTTAACAAACTGAGCCTTGGCATAATTCAGTCTTTGTATGAACCACATGAATGTGGCCGGAACAAACCCCATACCACCGCAGGTAAAGTCTACAAACGGACTATACTCCATCACAGCAGATCTGAGTTGGGACCATGAGGCAGTGACCCACTTCAAAATGATCTCTGGCCAAAAAAAATGGCTTCAGGCGTTGTCGTGTTTGGATGGAAGATGGTGGAATGACCCGCTGCCTTTCCTGGGGCTCTGTGGAGCAGCTGCCAGCAGTGGCTTATTTCCTGTCTGGGTACTTGCCCTGCATGGAGTGGAATCGTGACAATCGGGCCCAGAGCATTATGGGAGAATCACATGCATCCACTAGTTGACCTGCAGCCTATTAAGTAGTTGCTTCTAATTGCTGATTTCTTGACAAGCAATCATCTGTTAGTAATAATAATAGTAAGAAGAAATGCAGCACACTGGGTAAATGTGCAGCACATATTCAGGGTTGGGGATTTAAATCCTGCCTTGCATGTTCTCCAAATATCGCATGGGTTCCTCCTCAGTTCCCTAGTGACCCCCTGCAGTTCAAGCACATGCGGTTAGGCTAATTTGTGTCTCTAAATTCTTCGTAGTGTGACTGTACTGATGAGCTGGGATTTCATCCAAGGTGTACCCCAGCCTTGTGCCCTGTGCTGCCTGGGATTGGCTCCAGGGCCCCTGCAGGCCTGTCTGGGATAAACATTTGGAAGATGGCCATATAATAATGCTAAGGAAACATTTCTGTTTCTTTGATTTTGTTGTAGCTGTATCACAACCGTAAATGTAAAATATTTATGGAGGGAAGCCATCTGTCATTTTTTTCTGTCATTTTGAGGGGCATTTCCCATCATGCCTCTGGGGGCTTTCAGCCCACATGGCACTGATGAAACACACCTGCAGGGCCTAAATCCTGCTGTGATCTGGACTGTGTCACAGTTAAATGCTCCACATAGTGGTACCAGGGCGTCTGACTTCCCTGAGCAGCCTTCTGTTAGGAATATACCAGATAAACAAAGCCAAAATGTTATCCACATCACATCAATCAAGTTTAATATCGTGTATGTCATTGTCACCAAGTAGGTATAAATGTTTTTCACACGGTATCAGAAAAGGGGAAACTCCCATGTGAGGAAAATGAAAGATGTTTCCATGACAAAAAGACTTTCTTGCCTGTCTAGTGGAGGACCTCATTCAGAGGTGATGAATGGCTCACAACAGGCACCACTGGCCTTAAATACATATTATTTTTAGTCCCTCCCATTTGCTCAGTGCAGAGCAATTTCAGACAGAGGCATCTCCATCCAGGAAGGATGCCCTTTTTCGTAATGACTTTAATTTCACAAACAAGGTTATTTCACATATAAATAATTTACCAGCTTTGACGGAGCTCTGCGTCTTATAGTCCGAGAGGCTCCCCGTTTCGCCCTTCTGACTAGAATTTGCGATTTCAGCCCAATTTGCGGTTGCCATAGTAACTTTGATTTATCCGCCAGAAGTGAAGGCCCTGAAGGGCTGTAACTGGTTAAAGCCTACCTCCAAAACAGGCTGCAAATGAATTGCTCTCCATATTCAGTTTGTTTTAATTTCCTGGCTGGCATCAACGCCAAAGGTAACGACTGTACCCTAAAATGAAACCGTAACGGAGACAGACTCCAAAACGAAACACGACAAAAGTATGTGCTGGAGGTCATGACTATTAAAATAGCACAGAAGGCCCATTTTGTTTTGAAGACTTTTCCATAAATCCTACCAGGATAACTTGCACAGATCGATGGTCGCTATGAAAAGACCTGCCTTCCAGATATGTCCCTGAGTGGTTTGTTTTCATGCATTTTGTTTTTCCATCCAGTCTTACGTCCCTCTCCATCTCTGTGGGTCGACTGCTATTTTCCCTGAATAGGTGTCCTTGGCTATCGCTCGTCAGAAGACGTAGTGCCTGTTTCACTTGCCTTTTAAGAAAAATAGGCCTGGATTAAATAAAACCATCTGCCCACCACCTAGAGATAAACTATAAACTACAAGGTATAAAGATGGTGACCCTGGTGGCCTGGTTAAAAAAGAAAGTAGGTGGCATAGTGACTAAGAAGCTGGATTTGTGTGCCAATGGGCCAGGGTATAAATTCCTAAGTGGCGCCCTAATTTTGAGTCAAGGGCGTAGGTCTGGTTACAACATCGGTAGGGACCAAATCAGCCCCAAACCCCCCATCTGCCTAAACACACACAATACTCTGATAAAATTGGTAGGGACATGTCCCTGCCCTCATACCCAAATGTACTCCCTGGCGTTCAGAAGCAATTCATGGGACTTTGGGGGCCCTAGGCGAAATAAAATCTCCACGGGGGCCTCTAACTCATCCTCCCCCGACATAGTAACATTTATTACTATTATTTTAACAAGAAGTCTAAATGAATAATACCCACAAAGAGAAGTTAATAAATACAAGTCCTTTCTTTTCACTTTTGTGAAGAAGCGAAAGCACAAATATAGCAAATTTGTTATTGTAATAAAACCTACCAGCTCGGGGCCCAAGGCCATTGGCTGCCTCGCCTGTCCTGTCACCACGCCTCTGCTTGTTTTGAATCATCAGGGAGATGCTTGGTTATTGTATGTGGTACCGAGAAAACACTATTTTAAAAAAAGAGGAAAGTTGCAGCGAAGAAATGAATGTAGCATGTGCCTGAATGAGTGTTACTAAGGCATACGCACGCCGACACAGTGAGCCCAGGGCTGGCACGGGCGCTCAGCTGGTGGTTGGCAGGCTACTCCTTTATTTGTGGGATGCCAGGAGGGAGCTTCGAGCCTCGCTTATTCGTCAGACTGGCGCGGCTCACAGTCTGCCGCTCCGCTCGGAAGTCCTCAGCGGGGCGACATCAAAGGCTCCGTGCCGCAATCGCGGGGTGTAATTTAGGGATGCAGAAACGTGACTGGAACCAGCTCGTATAGCAAGCAGGCGAGGCCCGGAAAACTGACCAAGACAGGTAAAAAAAATAAAAACAGGAAGACTTTCTGAATAAAACATGACGTTCGGAGCTGTAATATAATATCTGATGACAGCATTTCCCCCAATCTTTATTATAATTCAAAGTCAGTAACTCTGTTTACGTTAGTGCTCTGGTCTGAGCGTGCTGGCATAGGTGTATAGGTGTAAATGCACGTGTGTAAATACCTCGGCATGCGTGTGTGAACTCCGAGACTACGAGTTCTGGGAGTTAAAGGCGAAAAAATGAATACTGCCATGGGAACGCGACACCTGCATTAAATAATGAATAGCCGAAGTAAATTGTCTGGCCGCATGAAATGTATACCACAGAAAAGTGTCGTCCACGCAAACCAATGACAAGTCTGACCGATCGTTCAGACTAGAAAACGCATTTCTTTAATTATAGGGGGAAAGTTTTACTTTAAATATAAAACGGCGGAACATTATGAAGTGCGTTACCTTGGGTACAATTCTGGGGCTGAACTGGCTTTGGAAGGCTGCTAGTTCGGAAAAGCAGCTGTTTTTTCTTAACACGTGAGTTCATTGCTGACAGCGATATTTATCAGCGCGTTACAACGGATACAAGTGTATCCCTTTGCAACAGTATGAAATTGCAAGGTCAGGAAATCTGCTTTGATTCGCACCCGAGCCATAACGAAAACACTATATGAGGCAAATTACTGTCCTATTAAACCCGCTTCAAATACATTACATCAATAAAGTGAAAACCAGTACATCCAGTGAGCCTAGATAACTGACGTATGTAGTTAATCTAATCAAGAAATCAATGGTACTTTATGGTGCAGATAATTATCCGGCTCATTGTAAAGATCAAACAAACAAATAACCAAATAAATACCAAGCACTCAAAATCATACCATGGACGACAGACATTTCACATATCACAACTTCATCTTATTTTTGTGGTTAGGCCCATTGATGTCCAACAAATAAAAAATTAATTCATCACAATGGCCTCTAATGTAGTGTTTTTCTAGAAATGTGGGTTTCAGGAGTACCCTGATGCTGCAGAGATATGGCCTTATTTACAGCCCAACTGTTGATCTGAGAATGAGCGAGTCCCTATGCGATGGACTTCAGCTCCAATCAAAATATACCTTCGCAGGTTACCTGGGTTCGATTCTAAATCACTACAGCCTCTAATGGGGGAGGTTGTATAAAGTTGCTGCGCACGATGAAGGGAATAACATTCAAAAACTTGACAAAGTAAAAAGGAGCCTTTGCTTTGAGTTCACCTGGAATGCAACAATTTAAGATCAGGTATGTTATTGTACTGTACATTAGCCTGTATAACCGAACCCGTTCGCTTTAAGAACAAATGGGACCTATCATTTTGGACTGTGGGGGGAGGACTTTGCATGTAGTGTTTTGTATTGATTTTTTTAAGCATAAAAGCTTGATTTATAGTCCGATTTTTTATTACTATTACTAAAATATAAAAATACGGAAGGTAGTGTTATAAACCAAGTATTAAAGAAAGCCCCGTTTGAGTCCTTCTCTGAGTCCCCCCTGGTGCGGACGATGGAGGCGCCCTAGCTGTCCGCCGTGGGGAGCGCAGTAGCGGATTACGGCGCTTCGGCGACGCTCGGATCTATAGGCTGCGGCTGGGCTCTCCGACAGGCAGCGGCGCGTCCATTTCCGCACAGGTAGCGAGCATTCAGGTAAGTATTTATGCTACGCGTTTCCCTGGCTTGCGTTTAGCATATGCATCACGCTTTTGCGCCGTTTCTTGCGCCGTTCTGCGGGAGATAACAGCCTTTGCTGGCTCTTTTGTTCGCCTTGGCTGTGCACACGTATTGCGGTGCGTTTCAATCGCGATCGCGCCTCTCCGCTTCTGCGTCCTGCAGCATAAAGCGCTGAATGAGCTGGCAGTTTCCGTGCTGCTGGCTGACACGGTCGGCGGTTTGCATGCGGTGATGTGTTTATCTGGGTGTGCGTCTCGCTTTGGGGATGAGGGACCTTATTCTATTGTGTTTGCATAAAGCCGCAGGAAAGGGTCCCCGCACCGCACACTGCACCCGCATCTGATGTGCGTGTATAATTATTATATCAGACAAACATGTGCGGATTGTCAACAATTATTAGCATGCAGACCGCCGAAATATTTCTAATTATTATAGGCTGCTCTGTCGGTTTGGCAATCCTGCATGACTTGCACAAAGAAAAAGGGGGAGTAACTACCTGCCACTGCTCTCCGGGTTTTTTTTTTATAATTTTTTATTCTTATTTTCAGAAATTAGAAACCTTTGCATGTGATGCTCGGCCAGTCGGTCGCCGTCCGAAGGGGGGGTGCGATCGCGTGCCACACGGGGCGAAACAACGTAAGGAAGTTGCGCGTCGCTGATGGTCCTGTTGATGCCAGTGTGTCAGCATAATCTGGAGTATCCCAGCCGGCACCCGAGCCCCGGAGGTCACGGCAGGGCTCCGCAGACAGGGCTGGGGAGGGGGCCGGGCATGCACTGCAGACAAAGGCTGCAATAAGGCTACACAGGGGCGCCTGGGGGGTGCCCCCGGCGTCGGACGGCAGAGGGGAAGGCGTCGGCCCTACATCATGCTGCTTCTGCAGAGTGACACGTGTTGGCATTGCAATAGAGGGGCGCCCTGACAGCCCGTGGCGACCAGGGGATGGGTTGGTAGGAGATGGAGGGGGTTATGTTTGGGAGCTCACAGGAGTCCGGTTTGGACACACCTGTATCGGATTGCTGTGTGCAGGCGACTGACTTGGAATCCATGAATCCAAGTCAAGAAGTAGAGTTAAATAAATAATGCATAATACATAATAAAATAAATAAAACAAAATACTGAATACTGAATGCGGATATAAAAAGCGGGGTGTTTGCCCAGATATGAAAACGGCAGCTTTTAAGTCTTGACTCACGGATGCCCAGCCATGGGTGTAATGTCGTCGTGTCACAGAGATGGTGTCTTCTGTTAGTCCTCCCCTTGGGCCTTCCTGTTCCACATTAGCACGGATTCTGGGAACAACTGGGGAACAGTAGGGTGCAAATTATTATGCCTGTTAACCCCCCCACCTCGGGTAGGACTGCAGTGACTGTCTCTGTGCCTGCTAACGTTCTTATTACCCCGGAGAGGCTCAATCTACAATAACATGAATCATTTTAATACTCTGCCCAATGTCTTTTTTTGTGTGATTCACCCCATTTGCTTCCCGGTCTGAATTATACATGACATATTCCTCTGCTTAATGAAATTTCCGGGAATATTACCGTGTATAAATAATTTAGGAGGCTTCCACATATGTCCAGCATGTCCTGAAATGTGCATATGTTCTGAAAATGAACTACGGTGTGTGGGTTACATGTCGTCGGAGGAGGTGAGAGGATGCGTGTTCCCGCTGCATGGACGGCACCGAGTGCATCTCCCAGCGTGACCTCCCGCTTTTCCTGGCTGTGTGTGTCTGCGTGGGTCCACCCGCCGTAAGTGGCACATTTTTGGAGAACGTAAACAGATTCCCGTAGGCGCCTCTCACGTTGTGGTTTTTCGTGGGAAGTGTGAAGCGTTGAATCCTACCACAGGGCGTCGTGAACAGCCCACGGTGCAGAGCATCATCAGTGGTATCTAGCATTGGTTTAATTCTATTTATTTTTTGATAGGTTTTGTGTACGTGTAAACGGGGATTGAGGCTTTGGGTAGTGGTGTCGGAAATGAGGTTTTGAAACCCCTGACAGGTTAGGGTTATCGGGCGCTGTCAGTCACTGCCTGCTTCAGCCAATAAAGTAACCAGAGGGAAGAGTGAGGAAGCCAATCAGTGATTTACATGCGTGATGACCTCACCCACCAGGGACTTCTCCCTAATTTCTCCCATGTGTCCAGTTCGGTGGTATTAGTAAACCGCTTATTGTAAATTTAACCAGTACCTGGAATTCATCGTGCGTGATTGTGTTCCGGCTGAAATGCCAGGAGCACAGCATTCCTCCCGTTTATCTGTGCTGGTCGACGCCGATGTCGGCTGCAGGGATAAGCGTTGGCCCAGGCAGAGGGACGATTGGCGGTTATAGCGGGAAAGAGCGCTGCTTAGCCGGCACGGCCGTTCATTCACAGACGGATCAAAGCCGGATTATAATATCTGCAGGAATTAGGCGTGGGAAGCACAGAATTTTATGCTTTCCTGTGATCCGAAGAGGTGAAATTTGCGGCGAGGCCTGTCGGTAATTACGCGAGGGGCTGCATTCCATTGCCTCGTCAGGCAGCCTTTCATCCGCAGATAACGAGTGAGATGATTACAGTCACCCAAGGCCCACCACATAAGCCCGCTTTAATTAACCACTGTTGTGCTTTGCATCAAACCCTGCTCCTTCCCGCAGCTAAAATTATAGACCTGGTCAGAACTGCCCTGATATGTGTATTGTGGTTACGACGTGTCCTCGGTGACACTCAAGCCCCCTCGCTGCTCTGCCCTTATAGGGGAATGGATCTCATAACCTTAACGAAACTATAACCTGGTCTGAAAGCGTCCCCCCTTGTAAACAGAGCGTGGGATAGGCATGTCAGGGAACACGTCATTCGCACAGCACTTGGAGGTGTCTGTGTTAACGGATGCTGAACTGTAGCATGTGGTATTTACACAGAGGATCAGTAATACACTGTCTGATTGGATGTGACAGGATTTGCTGGTGTAAGAACCTAAATCCATCGCCCAGAGCTCTTTAACACAGATTATTCTGTATATCCTGCTTTTGTGGCTGGATTGATCGCCTAGTGTCCTACCCTTTCCCAGCATCTCCATGTTTGGGTTTAAGCGGTTCCCGGGTTCCTCAGCAACTGCCCGTCTTTCCTTATCTCCCCTACTCGGGTTATACCACCCCCCCCCACCACCCCCACTCTGAGTGGAGTCCAGCAGGTGTCACTGCCAGTAAAGCTTCCGTTCCGCAGTCGGCCGGCCGTTTCTGCTGAGTCGGCTCCCGCGTGCCTCTCGCTGGTACTGTTGACTGTTGCCCAAGCTCTGGACCATCTTCAGTCCATCACACCTCGGGTCGTGTGCATGTCCGCACCTCTGCCTGGTGCAGCCAGGTCGCACCAGTCTAACGTGTCAGACTCCGTGCAGATTGTCTGGGATGGGCAGCTGGGGGGCGACGTCTCCAGTCACGAGTTTATCCTCATGTTACATGGAATGGCGCAGTGGTATGAGCATGCATGAGGAGACATACCGACATTATAAATTATAAAGCAGTGGCATAACGGTAAACACATTGAGGGCCATAATCCTCTGACGAGTGCTGGAGGAACGGTTACACTCGATTGCGAACGATTCAAATCTCTCCACGATCTTCACGGAGCGATCGCTAATATCGTGCTACAGTGCACATTCTATCAGTTGCACGTCTGTGGCTCGTATCGCAC
The DNA here is from genome assembly GCA_026774425.1 of Petrocephalus zakoni. Classification (NCBI taxonomy): domain Eukaryota; kingdom Metazoa; phylum Chordata; class Actinopteri; order Osteoglossiformes; family Mormyridae; genus Petrocephalus; species Petrocephalus zakoni. The sequence goes on from JAODKN010000079.1 coordinate 12,810,610, forward strand.
CTTAAGCTGTCTCGTCAGCCAGATCCGTTTCGACGCACCAATAAACCGGTAATAGCAAACGGCAGGTAGTGCCTTGTATTTCGTCCCTCTTCCTTCTGCACCCTCGTCCCAGCATGCAATGCGCAACCTGCAACATAGTCCCTTCTTGGCACCGTAGCGGCATGGAAGACCCTAAAAAGAATTCGACACTTGTACTTTGGAATGTGTTCGGATTTTACAAAAACTGACACTGGGGCAAACAACAGTTATTTGCTAAAATTGTTAAGTTAAGGTTTGGAAGTCAGATGGCGACACCAAACGCCCGAAAGAGTACGCTGGCCGTCAGGAGCGCGAGAGGCGCACTTGATTTAAAATCCGTTCGAGACGGCACTTTTGGCTGTTGTTTTATCGTTTAGGTTTTGCTACCTTATAGGGTTATATTTTTAAAAATAAGGGAATTAGTTTGATTGTACTGTTCAGTGACTTGGAAAATGACCTTAAAAGCCAACTTGGAAAAAGAATCTGGATAAGATCACGGACCGTGATCCTGCCTGAAGAACATCGTGATTTTTGGCGTCTTGCCCGCCCCTAGTAATACCGCTGTAACTGGTAAACCATGGCAACGGTTAGTTTTTCCAGCAGCATGAGATGGACGGATCGAGTTCTGTATGGCTCAACTGTTTAAATACGCCTGTTTCTGCGTCGCGGAATGGCTCGAACCTTGGGGACTGGGGGTGGCTGCGGCTGTCCCTCGTCCTGAGCAGCCCCTGCCTGCCTGCGCGGTTTCCCTGCCTGAAACGCGCCGTTCCGACTCGGCGCACGCCAACTTGTTTCCAGCCGCAGAGCAGAAGTGGCGAGTCGCCACAGGGCCCGGTCGCAGTGATGTGTGCCGACCAAATTAGCCAGCGGCTGTCGCCGGGTTCCCCCGGCCCGGCCTGTCCAATGGGCGGAAGGTACAGAAGGTAGAAGGGGATGGAGGACTCTCATCTTCCCATTGCCTGGTTCCCTGTCCTGTCTTCTCTGGTGATATGTCGATACGTTTCTGTTTGCTTCGCTTAAGGCGTTCCTGGGCAGCTGCGTGCTCTTCCCAGGAAGGCCACTGGGGGCAGCACAGGAGCTGTTGTTACTGGATATCCAGCTGACTGGGTCAGATGCCGCTTCGGTCTGGCTGGTGGATTACCAGATCTCCGGATCAGAGCAGGATGCTGCCCTCCCGGGCATCACTAGGTGGTGGACCAGTGGCGATCAGCCGTCCGCCGACCCAATCGCCGATGGCCGGGGCAGCAGGTTTTGTGTGGTAGGCTGGTTTGTACAGACCTGAATCCCCGAAAGCAGTGCAGTGGAAGCAAGAACTCAGCTGGTGGATTAATCAGGACAAAAGGGGGGGAAAGGGCATCTGGCCCGTCTGCATTTCCACTACAGCTGGTCCCTGCTGGTAGCCCCCATCCCCCAGCCCTTGCTCCCGCGGGTGGATCACTCCCAGCCATAGCAGGGGGCGGGCCATTTCACACGCTGCCTGAAAACGATACGCCGACTGGAAACCCATACTGGGACATAACGGGAGACGTACTACAGAAAATATTTCCTGCGCTTTTCTGGATCGGTGGAAAGGGCGAGTGGAAGCGAGCGAGGGCCGTCCTCAGAGCGGGACGGTACTCTGCTTAACCCTTGGTTAGGCCCTGTTTGTGCTCCACTGCACCGCCTTCATCTCAGGTGACCTCACACTGGAGATCTCTTGGCAGCAGCTGATTGGCTGGGAGCAAAAATGGTTGTATTTATTGGTCCTCGTGAAGCATTTTCCCTATTGTAGTGGTTTTTCAATAACACAATAACTAAACAAGTCCATTTGTAATGTTTTTTTTCTTCTTCAATGTGTATACCAAACACGCATTGGCACAGTTGGTCATAATCTGTTGGAGCACCAAAGCAGTGCTTTATTGGATCTGCATATTAGAACATTAGCTTGTATCACTGCAGAGCTGTAGTCTTACTCATGACGCGTGTCTCTGAGCAAAAGTAATTTCAGCGCGTGTTCCTCACATTGACCAGTGGTTTAATGGGGAGGGGAATTAATGGAAATTAATGGAGTGTACTTGTATTTTTTGGAAGTATTTATAAATAGCGGTTGGCAAAATTATTTTGAACCCATCATTAAGTGTCTAAGTTCATTCCATCTTATCTTGGTTGGGGATGCGGGGGGGGGGGGCCCTGGAGCCCGTCCCGGGCAGGACAGTACACGAGGCTGGGGTGCACCCTGGATGGGATGCCAATTCGTGACAGAGCACACACACCCACACATACATGCGGTTACACAGACTGAAAATGGAAGGTTCAGTAATCCTGCTCTTTGCAGAAGTGTCCAAGTAACTTTTGTATATTAAATGTAGGTTAAAAATGTAATTTATTGAAACCGTCAGCTGTTTTGTCATGGTCCTGTGAGGGACACATGTTAGATGTGTCAGGTGTGCGTTTTGTGAAGCTTCCGATTTAAGGCATGACTGCTGAACTGCCAGGTCCTGAAAGAGCAATCCTGTCAGTGCACGGTGTGAAAGAGCTTCCTGCAGAATTTAGGAAGCGAGGCCTGATATTTTGTGGAACTGTCAGGCCTTTCAATTGTACTGCAGGCCGCCCTCCCGCGAATGCAGCGATTCGCCTCTGCCCGTGATCCGGTCAGCCTCGGTGAGGCTGTATCAGCAGGCCTCAGACTCGGAAACCAGCCACTCGCGATTCACCAGCAAGCTGGCGGGAGGCACTGACGCGAGACCAGATCCTGGTCGGCTCGAGATTTTCTATTTCAGAATCCCCGGAATCTGCCCGAGAGAGAATCAGCAGCTCTGAACTAGGCGAAAGCAGCATCCCGTGTCCTGCAGGGGGCGATCTGCCCAAGCTACCTGCATTAACATCTCTTCATATTATGAAATCGATGGCGAAAATAAACGTGAATGGAAAGCCTCTGGGTTCTGGGTCGGTCTCTGCGGATCACGCCCACGATGTGGTCTCCGCACGGCTTCTATGGCTCTGTCTGCCCTCTGCACCTCGTTGCTACGGATACAGCCTGCTGTTGCTAGGGTGTCAGCCCAGTGTCACCGTATCTGCAAGCCCCGCTATGTCTCCCTCTCCCAGCCAAAGAAACGTTCCTTTCCATATCAGACAGGCGACCATAAGGTCAGGGGTTTCCTGTAATCTGCATAATTACACCTCATTAATGAAATGTGCACAGCATAATTAAAACCCTATGCCCTTCATTAAAGCCACGCTCACTGCGAGGATCGTCCAGCACCCTGATGGTGACGACTTTGGGCTCCGGCGTGCCACTCGGTAGCTATGCATGCCATTTACCGTCCTGCCGAGACTCTGCTTATCACTTTCCATTGTGATCATACTGTGCAATTAATCTTATATACTCCCAGCTTCAGTACAGTGTACGACGTAGCTAAAGTGATTATTGGGAGCAATTAGGAGCAGCATTTCAGAATTAGCGGTGATTGACGTTATAGCATATTAAAAATGATTCGGGAGGAAAAATTCCAGAAGGCAGCCAAGGAGATGAGACTAATTCCTAGGTTAGTTCTAAGTGGAAAGAGGTGGGAAGAGTCAGATACAATTAGCTTCCCAGCCCCCCAGGACACGGTACCCTTCAACAGGTATTAAACCTGAAATCCGAAGACTGATTGATTCACACTAGAGCTTGACTAATACTGATTTTCCGATACTAATACTGATTTCAATATTTGAGGATTTAAAAACCCGATAATGATATTTTGACCAATTGTTTTTTTTTTTCTCTTTTTCAAAAAAGAGATGTGTAGTTATTTAAATATCCTCACCAGGTTAACATGATTTAATGCAGTTTAAAAAATAAACTAATTTTATTGTGATAAATAGTTCTTGGAATAAAAGTACCATAGAGTATATTAAAGTTTCGATAAGACTCAAATTTATGTTCCCAGCACATGTTGCTGATGGGGGAGTTGCAGAATGCCCTCTAGTGGACAAACTATGCAACAACCGCACTCAACATGATTGAAGGACCCATCTCTCCATTTTTGTTTTGTCATTTATCAGCTGTTATAAATGCCAGTACTGATTTTATCTGCAATTACCTCATATTGGCATGTCGATGTATAGGTCTGGCTCTAAATACCTCATATGGAGGTATGAGGCAGAAGTGCTACCCATGAGCCACGCCCACTGGTCTGCAGAGCATGCTCACATGGAGTCGGGGGAGGGCCATAGCCTCACTCTAAGGGCCATTAAGGGGACCAGGGCCGTCCGGCAGGGAGCTAACGCCAGACGAAACAGCCCACAGTGGCTCGTAGGATGTTGGCGTCTGGTTCACCAAAAACGTTCCACCTTTTTCTGATTATCCCCAACTTCCAGTGATAGATCAGAAACACGCAGGAGATAAGAAAGCAGAGAGACGTTGTAGAAGCAAATATCAGAAACGATATACAAATAAATGACGCCCAGAGAATCAAGCAGGTGAGAAACACAAGAATTGAGTGTCCAGCAGCTGTACGTGAAACTGTTTCACCAGCGTGGTCAAGGAAGACTATTAGCTGGTGAGGGTCAGTGGTAGGATGAGGTCTTGGGGGTCTTAAGAAGAAGGAGTTTGTGAGCTTTCATAACGTATCATTTTATCATTCTAATGCTGTGGAGCAGTCGGTGTCTTTATGAATGACTGGTGTCATTCTGGTGAATTAGGTCAACATAACTACACCAGAAAACCCTCGGAGACCAGATGTAACTTCTGCCAGCCTAATAAAGTCTCGTCCCCATGGTCCTAATGTCTGGCTCTCAATCCCTTTCAGGTCACGGCACTGTCGGCGCAGACGAGCGTGGCGTTCGTCACTCCGGTGGGAGAAGCCCACGATCTGGACTGGGGGGCCACTCTTGGGGGGGCCCCGCGGCTAGCGAGACCATGCTGAGGAGAAGCCTGGGGAGGAGCCGTTTCACCGAGCCCTTCTGCTGAGCGTGCCCCCCTCCCCCGCCCCCACTCCCCTGTCGGCCTGCTATCTTCATGCCTGAGCATCCCGGCCACCCTCGGGGGAACGCCAGTCACGGAACCCATCGCGCCAGCGGCTGAGCCGCCCTCCGACATGCCCATGGAGGCCCTGCGCCCGGAGGGCGCGGTCAGGGTGCATGGCCAGGCCGCCGCGGCGCCCGCCGTTCCCCTGCGCATCCTCAACAAGGGGCCCGACTACTTCCGGCGCACTGCCGAGCCCAACCCAAAGCGGCTAAGTGCCGTGGAGCGGCTGGAGGCCGACAAGGCCAAGTACGTGAAGAGCCAGGAGGTGATGCAGAGCCGGCAGGAGCCGGTGAAGCCGCCTGCCGGCCGCGCCGCCACGCCCACGGCCTGCAACAACAACGCCAAGGCGGAGAGCTGTGTGCAGAGGGGTAACCTCAACCTGGACATCCTGCGGAACATCCTGAACAGCTCTGAGGGCACCGCGGCCGGCAAGACCCAGGGCGCACGTAGCTGGGCACCTCGGCGCTCGGCGGAGCCGACGGGCAACCTGAACGTCAGCCGGCGCCTTCTAGAGGAGGGAGCGAGCCACCTGCCGCCGCTCTATGCCTCTCACAGCTCCTCCGACCTCAGGAGGGCGTGTCACGGCAAGGCCTATCACGTGGCGCCCAGCTGCGGCTCCGCCCCTCCGCTGCCGGCCCGGCGCACTGCCCCACCCGCCGACATGCCGCCCCTGGAAACAGACGGGGTGGCGTCCGTGCTCTCGGCCGGGCGTGCCCCCCCGCTGCGGAGGTCCAAGTCCGACCTGAGCGAGCGGCTGGGGGTTCGGCCCGACGCCGACCGCTTCTTCAGCCACTGCGGCCTGGACCCCGAGGAGATGGAGAACGCAGACGTGGAGAGCGGCCCCCGGGCTGGCTCCGACGTCATCTCGCTGAACTTCCGCAGCGCCAGTGTGCTCAGCTCGGACCGTGAACGCTCACCCCACAGTGACGGCGAGCCCACGGATGATGAGGACGATGGGGACCGCGTCCCTTATGGCATTTCGGCTGTCGAGCGCAATGCCCGAGTCATCAAGTGGCTGTATGGCATCCGGCAGGCCCGCGAGACACACAGGGTCTCTCATGTCTGACATCAGTCCAACCCACCCCTCTGGTTGGAAGATATTGTCCACAGGGATCCATTTGGACTCTCCCTTTTCTCACAGGGCTCTGCTGTTCCTTTTTGGCCTGCTACCACAGATCGGGTCAGTCTTGCGGTACCAGCGAATGGGTCACGGTGCGCCATCCTATTACCCAGCAGCCTTTGCAGTATGAGGGCTTGCCCTGACAGCTGTAAATTTCACTTGCTGAAATAAACTTTTTTTGTTTTCGTTTTTTTTGTAAATCATTTAAATGTTTTAAAGATGTGTATATACCTCAAAGTGACCAAATCTGTGATACTTATAAGTGGTGGTCTACGCTACATGTCGAAGCTGTTTTAAAAAAAAAAAAAATCATGTTGTTCCCCTATAGTCTGTTCTGTTCTGATGCAGGTGTATGGCTATGACATTCAGTGTTCAGTACTTGGTTGAGAATATCTGCACACTTTTCGTTCATGTTTTTATTTAGCTTCGATTTGGTTAATAAAGAAATAGGGGAAATAGGAACCTGGAAGAGTGAAATGTTTCTAAATAAATAAAAATACGGAAGTAAATCTGGGTGTGTAAAGGTGAGCCGCTAGGATCCCATAACATACTTGCTCCAATAGACCCAGGACCCCATAACATACCCTCTCCCATGGGCCAGGATCCCATAATGTACCTGGTCCAATAGACCAGCATCTCATAATGTATCCACTCCCATATACCTGTATCCCATAACGTACCCTCTCCCATATACCTGTATCCCATAACGTACCCTCTCCCATATACCTGTATCCCATAACATACCATTTCCCATATACCTGTATCCCTTAACATACACACTCCAATATGCCTGTATCCCATAACGTACCCTCTCCCATATACCTGTATCCCATAACGTACCCTCTCCCATATACCTGTATCCCATA
>JAODKN010000079.1:12824753-12844735 GCA_026774425.1 Petrocephalus zakoni
CCCCCCCCCCCCCCCCCCCCCCCGCCCCCCCCCCCCCCCCCCCCCCCCCGGGGACCAAGGCTCTCAAAGAGTATAAATACAGCTGGATCTCAAGCAGAGGATACATTCACAGCTTTTATTCACTGCTGCCTTGCAGTTACCATGGTAATCAGCGTTGCCCTGATCTGGGGGGTTGTGGTCGCTATCTGCTGCTGCCTCTGGCTGCTCTTAGGAATTCGCAGAAGGTAAGAGCTCGGCACCTGTATGTTAGCAGTAGGTAAGAGCTCTACCCCTGTATGCTTGCAGTACGTAAGAGCTCTGCCCCTGTATGCTTGCAGTACGTAAGAGCTCTGCCCCTGTATGCTTGCAGTAGGTAAGAGCTCTACACCTGTATGCTTGCAGTAGGTAAGAGCTCTGCACCTGTATGCTTGCAGTAGGTAAGAGCTCTGCACCTGTATGCTTGCAGTACGTAAGAGCTCTGCACCTGTATGTTTGCAGTAGGTAAGAGCTCTGCACCTGTATGCTTGCAGTACGTAAGAGCTCTGCACCTGTGTGCTTGCAGTAGGTAAGAGCTCTGCACCTGTATGCTTGCAGTTGGTAAGAGCTCTGCACCTGTATGTTTGCAGTCTGTAAGAGCTCTGCACCTGTATGTTTGAAGTAAGTAAGAGCTCTGCACCGGTGTGCTTGCAGTAGGTAAGAGCTCTGCACCTGTGTGCTTGCAGTTGGTATGAGCTCTACACCTGTATGTTTGCAGTAGGTAAGAGCTCTGCACCTGTATGCTTGCAGTAGGTAAGAGCTCTGCACCTGTATGTTTGCAGTAGGTAAGAGCTCTGCACCTGTATGCTTGCAGTAGGTAAGAGCTCTGCACCTGTATGCTCACTCCACCTCACACAGTTTAACCCTCTGAGTCACATTTTTATTATAAATGTGTTCATCTTCCCACTCCTGCTTCTATTTAAATCTTTACAATGATTTGTTGGCAGATTTTATGTCAGCTTTGTGTTTTTTTTTTTAAATAAACAAAATACACATTTAAAGAAACATTAACGACAGATTAGAATGTTAAACTTGTATAAAATATTTTGTCGGAATTTTAAAATACAAATATGTTAATTTTGTGTTGAATATGTGGTTTAAACCACTTTATCATTTTACTGCATTTAAGGACTTTTACGTGTAAATAAAACAGTAAATAAAACAGCTCCATAACTCTTTTACCTTTAAAAAACTTTTTAACTGTGGGTGTGGGCAAGGTGTATGGAGTGGGGGGGGGAGGTGTGTGTGGCACGCTGTGATAGTGAGTCGATTCTGTCGGTGCACGAGAGTAATGGTGTGGCTCTATCACAGGCAGCCCGGCGAGCCCCCTGTAGAGAATGGCCTATTTCCATACCTGGGCTGCGCTCTCCAGTTCGGTGCTAATCCCCTGGAGTTCCTGCGCAGCCGCCAACGGCGGTACGGCCGCATCTTCACTTGCAAGATAGCTGGCCAGTATGTGCACTTCCTGTGTGACCCCTTCTCCTACCACGCCGTCATCCGCCAGGGGCGCCACCTTGACTGGAAGAAGTTCCACTTCTCCGCCTCCGTCAAGGTACAATAAATAGATAGCTGTCTAGCCAAATGTGACGCTCGGCGTCAAATCCTTGGTAATAGATTCCTCCGAGTAGCCCTGTGTGTGACCTTGCCTGCCTCGCGCCATTTTTTAGGCATTCGGCCACGAGAGCATGGACCCGAGTCACGGCTACACCACCGAGAACCTGCACCAGACCTTCCTGAAGACGCTGCAAGGCGAAGCGCTCCCCTCGCTCATCGAGAACATGATGGAGAACCTGCAGAATGTCATGCTGCATTCGGACACCTTGCAGGCCAGCACTTCTACCTGGCAGGTGGACGGCATCTTCGCCTTCTGCTATAAGGTCATGTTCGAGTCGGGCTACCTGACCCTCTTTGGAAAGGAGCTCAGCAGCCAGGAGGACCAGAGCCTGGCCCGCCAGGAAGCCCAGAGAGCCCTTGTGCTGAGCGCGTTGGAGAACTTCAAGGAGTTTGACAAGATCTTCCCTGCCTTGGTGGCCGGCTTGCCCATCCATGTGTTCAAGAGTGGCCACAGTGCCCGGGAGAACCTGGCCCGCACGCTGCTGCACGAGAACCTGAGCCGACGTAAGGGCATGTCGGACCTGATCTCATTACGCATGCTCCTCAACGACACTCTCTCCACCTTCACCGACATCAGCAAAGCCAGAACTCACGTGGCTCTGTTGTGGGCCTCTCAGGCTAACACACTGCCTGCAGCGTTCTGGGCCCTCTTCTACATGATCAGGTACTGTCTGAAGCCCCGGGAGCCTGTCCATTTCCTGGCTTCTAATGATCTCCTGAATGCCATGGAGAAAGTGGTCCTTCCTTCAACCCTCCATCTCTTCCCCACCCAGGAGTCCAGAAGCAATGAGAGCAGCTAAGGAGGAGGTGGAGCGGACACTGGAGAGCTCAGGGCAGTGTGCCCGCTTGGGGGGCCCGCAGCTGACTCTGGCACGCAATGAGCTGGACAACATGCCTGTTCTGGGTATGTGCAGACCAATCAGTCCACAGACCAGTGTCGGTCAACCCACTGGGCGACTAAGACAGCCACCTAAGGCGCCATCTTCTGAAAAGGCACCAACTTAGCAAACCGCTGGCACCACCCCAAGGCGTATTCAAAACTAATTGAAATTGGGTGGTGATGTTTGCCTGGGGGAGGGGCTTTGACTGGGACTGACATAGACCTTATAAAGCTAGAAACACTGGGGAATGTAGGAATGTAGCAATACTATGATGGAATGGGCTGTTTTGTCATTTGGTCCTCTGTAGTCATGCTGTTTGCATCATTGTTCCACAGATAGCATCATCAAGGAGGCTATGAGGCTGTCCAGCGCGTCCCTCAACGTCCGAGTGGCAAAACAAGACTTCCTGCTGCACCTGGACAACGAGGAGTCGTACCGCATCCGCAAGGACGACGTGATAGCGCTGTACCCGCAGATGCTGCACTTCGACCCCGAGATCTACGAGGACCCTCTGGTGAGTCACCACGACTGTAGAGACGCACCATGTGAACACGATTCCCTCATCTTCTTTTCCACAGCGTGTGAACGGGACGGGACCGCACCCATCTGACCTAATCGCTTCTGTTTCGTCACAGTCATACAAGTATGACCGGTACCTGGACGAGAAGGGGCAGGAGAAGACAATCTTTTACCGCAACGGACGCAAACTGCGATATTATTACATGCCGTTTGGCTCCGGAGTCACCAAATGTCCCGGCCGCTTCTTCGCCGTCCATGAGATCAAGCTCTTCCTGACTCTGTTGCTCTCCTTCTTCGAGATGGAGCTCCTGGACTCGAGCGTGAAAATCCCGCCCCTTGATCAGTCCCGTGCCGGTCTGGGCGTCCTACAGCCCACATACGATGTGGACTTTAGGTACCGGCTGATAGCTCAGTAAAAGAACTGTATCTTACATTCTGTAAATATTGTACATCGCTTCTACGTTTGCATATAAAATGTGTATAAAGGTGTATTATACTAAAGTGTTAGGGTTGCAGAAGAAGAAAAGTGGATGGAAATCGATCGATTTGTTACGTACACAGATTTGAGCATTATTAGCAGCCAGTTTTCCATGGAGCGCTCATGGGGGCCCCCTGGTGGCGTGGGGGCCCCAAGTGGCTGCTTAGTTTGCTTATGCCTTGGGCTGGCTCTGAGGTTTAATGGGAGACAGCCTGTGCCATCGTTGCTTACATTTACAGGACTGTCTATCAAATGATCTTCCCAATAACAGTTGAAAAAGGTTATGTGTGAGTCGAGAAATTAAACTGAGGTAACATGTGAGTAATGTGTGAGTAATGTATGAGTAGTACAACAATGACCTGCACAGAGTGTTACTCGGGGTCAGAAAAGATCTTTCACAGAATTTCCAGGCACAGATCCTCCAGATAAAAATATATGAAGGATGTCATCATCTCATTATTATTTCTCATAAACAATGAGTCATATACTGATGATGATATACTCATGCATGATATACTCATTTGTATTTGCCAATTATTCCTCTTGAAAGTGTTGTTGTATTTTACTCTGTGTATACCGCTTTAAAGTACAGCACAAGCAACAATAAATAAATCAGCAAATTTGTATAAGGCTGTTGGACTAATGAGGTATTCATATAACCAAATACCTATGTGATAAAAAAAAATATGATACACACAGCCACCTCACACATCCCTACCATCTGTCATCTGTTTAGAGGATACATTCATCCAAAGGAACTTGAAAGTGAATGTTTACTATTTATCCATAAATATCTTGCCATAAAGCAGTATCTCTCTTAGTGGTATAACAGGATTTTTCCTCCTGAGATTGCCTCCTTTTAAGATTCCCGCAATATCTTCCTCTGGTACACTGATGGACACCTTCAGGTTAAATAAGCATGATAATACTGTAATAATATATGTCACAGTGTATGCAAGATAAACAGTAATACTATTTATCAAATAATGAGCAAACATGAGGCCTATGAGTAGCAACGCGGGCAGGCAGGTGCACCTAGTTTCCGGGTGGTGCCGAAACCCGTTTCAGGTAGTGATGGGAAGTTTGGTTCAATTTACAGAACCGATTCTATCAAACTGTTAATTTAAGTTCAAAGACATAACTGAAGTGTAGACTTTGGGGTCAGAACAGGGCCCCAGGGGGACCAAAAACAAAACTGGGGAAAGGAACAGGACCGAGCAGGACTCCTAATAAGCAAGGATAAACATAGGCAAAGGCTATTGAGATCGGCACATTCAGGAACCAGTCACACTGAGTTTTCGGTCTCATGAGATTTGCCGGGAAACCCCGTAAACCGAACTTGCCAAAATACCGAACTACTCAGTGCTTCAGTGAACTCGATTACCGGATTTGGGAGTTAGTGAGCCACAGCCAGCATGAACACAGTACAAACACGTAGGATTATGGTCCACAGGGGCACTGAAGGGACCGTGGCTGCGGAGAGTGTACGAAAAGCAAATATAAGTGAATTTAAACAACGTTGTTTTAAATGTTAATTTGTCAAATATTATTTAGATTTTTAGAATCTAAGACGTGTACCTGTGCAATGCGTGCACAAAAGTTATATTCTTTTAGATTTGAAACAGATTCACTGCAAAGAACCGGTTCACAAGAACGATCCGTTCACAAATCGGACAACACTAGTTTCCGTCCGCAGTTGCCATCTACCCACCTAAGCATAAAGCCAGTTAATTGGATCTCATCTTAAATTAGTTTCTACTTTTAAAAATGTGTCCGAGATTTAACTTTACGAGCTGATTCCGATCGAGGAACGCCGAAAGATCGCAAGCAGGGGGAGATATCTGCAAGTAAAAAAATCGTAATATAATGAAAGCAATCAAATTAACTGATTATATATACATTTAGAATGCAGACGTTTAAAGTGAATGATATGATTTGAGAAGGTTCTTTGATCTGTTTCATGACAAGTTGGGTCTAAGAAATGTTGGATGTGTTGTGCGTTAAACGTTGGCATATAATTCTTACTTCATATGGGATATACTGTATTACAGATACGTTACAGATACTATTACAGATAAGTCCATGTCGAATCCTTTGAAAGAGGACGTGGGATCTTTTATAACCATTGTTATAGTAATGGCTGGTTGATTTACTACTATAAAATGGCACAACATGGAAGTCTGCAGACTTGAGTTATGGTTAATCTAAATTATGTCACAGCTGAAGGAACTTTGATCACCAATCTTGCCCAAGTGCAAGGCAGGTGCATTTTGGGGGAAGGGTGCTGCCCGTTTGTACTGAAAGCATTTGGTATCTTCCTCATCATGTTCATCATTCTGATTCTCCTAGTGAGGGTCAGGGTGTTTGGTTCACTTAGGCAACTGCAGGGAGAATTGGGCAATTGAGGTCAATAGGGTCAGGCACTTCGCTTCAGATCAAATCCCTCCCATCTGCTCAGGGTCAACAATGGGACACTTATAAAATACCCAGACCATATAAACTAACTCCACTTGATTTGAAAGACCGGGTCCCTCTGGTTCTCCAGACACCTCGTTTTTGTTGCTTAAGGTACCTAAACTCCCAGGCTAAGGGCAATCTGTCCACCTCGCCTGAAAGAAGCAATCCAGATGAGAGTGAGGATCACATCTGTAGCTATTTGCTTGTCAAACATTACCCTCATATCTTCCATTTTTTTTTTCCACCCCCCGATCCCTTATCTGTGTGCTGGGTTGGAGGCCTGTCCTTAACATACAAGTAAAAGTTAACTATAGTTCAGTTTCTCTTTGTGTGGCAAACCGGTGCTGATGACACTTGGAAAATCGTTACATGTAATCTTTTGTGGCTTGTTTCCATGGGGCAGGTTGAGTTGCTCAAACCTGGGCAAATACCAGCCAATCAGAGATTTGTAATTAATATTGTAAAGTTTGAAGAAGCAAGGCAACATTTCTTAAGATGACGATTTTGAACTCCTACGCCCAAAAACCCCCACCTGGTCCTTCCAGAGAATCTAAGGAGGTGGAGAGGGACCCAGATCTGCATGTCCTAAAGTAAAATTCTCCAGTACCCTAAAATCAGGAAAATTATTTGCTGATAGGTGTTCACATGTTAGGTTTTGGGTTGATTATCACAGTTAAGCACCCAAGTGTAAATGTATTCAATACCATGTTCTGAAATACTAGTAATTTACCATTACCTATTTACATTATTCTCATTCCGATGGGGTTAGCATTTGTTTACAAGGTTAATACAAATTCCACTCTGGTGATTTTTAAGGCTCTCAATTTGTGATCTTTAGAGTGAATTAGCTGTCTAGCACAGATTTAAAGGAACCCAAGGTTTTAGCTTGTACTACACTAGCAGTAAGAACTGACTACACACATCTTTTAAGTGTCTAGAATTGTGCCCTAATTCTAGGAAGGCCTAGTTCGTGATTAACCAATATGTCCAGTGTCCAGAACGTGAACTTTGCATTATCTTCAGCTTTTTGGAAATAAAGTGAACCCCAATTAGGCTTCAAAGGGTGCTTTTTCAAGTCATACGTCATTCTAGGTGACTTTGCATGAACTTGACTTCAGGGTTACTCTTTCGACATCTACTCCAGACAAACTTTTGTATTTACAATGAAAAGACTTTTATCTTTTTCCAGTAGTTATTTTAACAGAATTAAGAATGGGGGACACAGGTTGCATGCTGGTTAAGGTCGCTAAGGTCATGTAGATGTATAAACGATCTTTACAATGTAGGGCTAAGAACTTACAGTGCATATAAATATGCTTGAAACTTTATATAACTACATTTACAGTACTATTACTATAAGTCAACTATCTTACTAGAAGTCTACTAAGTATATTGGTAGTATATATAATAAAATCAAATGGTCTTTTACAGCCTGTGTCTGCCTTACACCCTCCATGCTAATTCTGTGGGATTCAAATCAGGATACTAATAGGTTCATTTTGTTGAGGGCAATACTGTCTGTCCGTCTCTGGCCACCGCGTTTCTGCTTCCTTTTGTCTTTCCCAGCGTTGTCTTCTCCAGTGAATGCTGTGATCGATTATATGACCACAGTACGTTTCCTCCCCAGTACATGGTACCTCAGGGCCCCCTTGATAGCAAGGAACTCCTGCTTCACGCCTGACTATAGCCTCTCCCTAGGAAAGTGACAGGCCTTCAAACCTCTTCAGAGGTGTCAATTTCAGGTCCAGAAAGTAAAAATCCAGACCAGGATTTTGTTTCAACCAATCAGTTGCGCATAAAGAGTCACAGTCACAGAGTGCTCAACTACTTGGTTGAAACAAAATCCTGGTCTGGATTTTTACTTTCTGGACCTGAAATTGACACCTCTGCACCTCTTCCGCCTCCAGTAAAAACACTGCTCTGAAGCATCTGTTTGCATAATGGACAGCAGCTGTCGCACGGCGCCACCTTCAGGTCTAGGAACACCTCCACCCACTGCCCCATCCGGACAACCTTCTTGAGGGCTGTGGTCTTGGTGAGGTCTGTGAGGACAGAGGTAGATAAGTTGAGCAGGAACCTATGGTAGCATCCTGTCTGCCTCAGAAAATGTGTCACTGTTTTCTTGGTCATTGATGTTCTGCAGATGGCTTCCATGTTCACCAGCTGTGGAGGGACGACCCTATTGCCCATAATACAGTCCTTCTAACTGATCTCCTCTTTGCCCATACACTCTTCTTGGCCCATAGGTGTGCGCGTGTGAGTGCATGCTGTGTTGGGGGGCTCTGCAAAGGATTGGCCTTGCCTTACGGCCACAGCCTTCTGGGACAGGCTCCGCATAGACCCTGATTAGGACAAGAGCTTACAGAAAATGGATGGATGGATCTGCCTGAGATGGTCACAGTGACTCTCCCAGGTCTCCTCAATCATGTCTATGTCATGCAGGTACCAAGGTCATATAAAAACATGTCTCTGAAAAGTCACAGGTGCCCCTGCAGGCCAGAAGGCATGCCCTGAATGTTGATTGAGACAGTGCCTAAATGAGTTCTTTTGTACTTGGACTCAGGGAAGATACTAATATTGATTGAAGCATAGTCAGGGGTCGCTTTTGGAGAAGGCATTGATTTTTCTTAGGTCTGTACAAAATCGAAGGGCTTCCTCTTTGGAGAGCATCTTGTGATTTTGTCTGTTTTTGGTTCCTTTTTTCTTTTTGCTTGCATTGAATTTATTTCTTTTTGTCATGCCAATTCGTCACTGTCACCATTGCCACATTACTGTGTCGTCATTAAAAGTCATTGGTGCCAGAAAGCAGCTCTTCCTTCTGCAGTTCGGCGCCGTCTTCCGCATTCTGCACGGTCGGACTTACTAGTGGTTTTGGCAACGCTTCTTCTCAGGTCAGGTGCCCTTGACCTTCTCCTTTCGCTCGTCTCTTTGGAGTTTATGCTCTTTGCCTTGCTCGCTCTCGGCAGCGCACTCAGATTGTCCCCGGCACTCCCGGCTCTGGTGACAATGTGGTGAAATTAGGCGCCACGAGACGGTGACGAAGATATTGGCTGTAATACAACAGCATGAGGTAAGTTTGGGGGTAGAGTCCAGGTCATTTCAACGGCCCCATGAACACAGCTAACACACTGTGGCCCCTTCATTCTATTCTATCCTCGGGAGCCCAACTGTCTGGCACCTGAGTCTTTGCACATCCAGGATCTGCTAGGGCCTGAGCGGAGGATCTTTACCAAGCTCTCTGGTGTAATGTGTGTGTGTGTGTGTGTGTGTGTATGTGGTCAGGCCACATAACAGGTGGTGGTGATTTTGACTTTCCTAGCCTGACCCAGTCTATTGGTGTGTGTATATAAACCAACAAAACAACCCGAAAAAATACATGAAAAAATGTGACTGTATATATAATATGTGTGCATATATGTGTTTATTTATGTCTGTGTGTGTGTGTTTAAAGGTTCTGCTACACTTGTGAGGACCAAAGGACCTGATGTGACTAGTGAGGGCTGGAGGCTCTTCTCACTGCTCAGACCTTCATTTTATAAAAATCTGTGAATGCAATCAAAAAAGTAAAAATGTCAGTTTTGCATTTAGTTTTGTTACTTATGGTTAAGGTTAGGGGTAGGTAGGGGATATTAGTGTCGTGTTTGGGATTAGGGCACTCTTACCTGGAATGGGCTGCTGTGTGTGCGGGTTTTTGCTGCAGCTCCCTAATTAAATTACTGATTAGAGGACTGATTCGCTGAAGAGTCCTCACACCTGGGTTTGAACAGCTGACCTAAAAGTTATCCCAAAAACCTGCATATACACCGGCCCTTTGCGGGTAGGATTGTTTTTTCTGGTTTTTCTGATAAAAATGAATGGACGGTCCTCACTAAGATAGGAACACAAACGTGTGGGTTTGCGTAGATCACATTCGGGGACCAAAATGTCCCCAAAGTGTGGTAAAACCTGATATTTCCCCATTTAGATAACCTCAATTTTTTCCCCATTTTCATGATTTGTGTATGCAATGAAAAAAGTAAAAATGGCAAAAGTGTTGTATTTTGGTTGGTTACTTATGGATAAAGTTGGGGCTGGGTAGGGGTTAAAGGTGTCCTGATTGGGATTAGGGTTATGCCCATAGAAATTAATGGAAGGTCCCCATTTAGATAGGTAAGCGAGTCTGTGGTGTGTGCCTTCAGTGCGTTTGGCCGTCGTGACTGTGATCTGAAGGTCACCAGTTCACATCCCTTAGCTGCCAGAGTGACCACTGGGCCCTTGAGCCAGACGCTAAACCCCAGCTGCTCCCTAGGACTGGCTGATGCTGTATATTGCTTTGAAAAAAAATGTCGGATTAGTAAATGCCAACCTTTTTTTTTTTTCTTTCAAAAAGGTTTCAAGAACCTTATGCACTCTGCAGTTGAATGTACATAACCACTAGATGGCGCTATGGAACCATGGAAAGCCCAATCAGGAGGCTTCATTACCTTCTGACAGTGCTGGAACAAGTAATGCTGATAGGCTCCACTCTTACACAATGCATTTATTTGCAGAGAGCAACTTTGATTAAAACAAAGTCTTACTTCCTCCCCCCCTCTAAAAATGCACTCCCTCATTGGTCATTGCAAAACATGGGTGAAGAGGTGAACTTTACGACTTAAAAATGGAATGGAAAATGTCCTGATCTATTGTTCTTGTTCTTGTTCTGGTTGTGCCCCAAAAAAAGCACATCACCGCGCCAGTGCCCTCTGAAAGGGAAATGCCTTCAAAGCAACACTCAGGAATGCAAGATGAAAGCAAGGCTGAAGTGCTCGTTAGCATTTTGCTATTTGGGGTGGCGTTTGGGGCAGGTCATGCTGTACACAGTGCTGCTTGGTGGCCTGCATGCATGGCTGCCTCACGGCTGGGGCTGGAGTTTGGGCTCAAGTATCTTATGCCTCTGTGTCTGCTTTCATGTTGGTTGGAATCCAGCTCCTGTCCATAGAACCGGCCCGGTCCAGATGCTGAATCAGGCAAAGAGCTGAGCTCATACATTTCAAACACAAACCTGAATGAATTAGCTTTTCTCTCTGTGAATATGTCTTCATTTTTCGCATTGTACAGTGGAATGCACCAATCAACACTTTTGTGCAATGACTAGTACCCTTATTTATTATTTTAAACCAACTCATCCGCCTTCTGTTATGCTTGCATAACCCCTTAAGAGAATTTTTCCTCATGGTCTCAGCCACTTAACCTGGAATAATTGGATCCTTCTGCTTATAATGCTTAACATAATGTCTTTAATAATGGTTAACTGGAGAAAAGATGGCTCCAGGTTAGACCTCAATGACAGGTACGTATGTAAGTAAGTGACAATAGAATTGAACAGTTGGCTCCCTTGTTGACTGTGGCCTCAACACACTGAGTCAGTCAGGAACTAAAGGGTTGTTTCCTGTGCTTGGCCCGAGGAATTGTAGGCGTCCCACAGGTTTATTTCTTTGGTAAAGCCATAGGCCATTATTCAAAATTATTTCCTGCATGCACAATTACTTTAGCTGAGTACTGATAATATCCAGGTCCAAAATGGAATGTGGAGTATCATTCAGCACGGGTAATTGTTTACATAATACAAAAAAAATAACCAATCCATCTTCTATGCACTTATCCTGTTCAGGGCTTTGGGGAAGGGGGGCGGAGCCTATCCCAGGCAACGTAGGGAACAGGACCGGAGCACACTGAACGGCCCGCCAGTCCCTCACAGGACACATAAAACGAAATACAAACAACTAATTCATAAGAATAATATCCTGGGGTGCACTCAGGAATTATGGGCCTCTTCCCTAATTTATGTGTATAGTATGTATTTGAGGGCCCCTGTCAAGTACTGGACCCTGATGACCCTGATAACCACTAAATAATCGTGCGTTCCATTATCCTCGGGAGGTCGGAATCCGAGCTAGATTCCGAGTCTCGAGGCCAGAAGTGACGACATGCGCGCTCCCGTCTCTCAAAAATCCGAGACAAAAGCTCGGGCAGCCCAGAGTGCCCCAAGTTTCGGATTCAAGATGGCTGCCCAGGGCAAAGACTGTAGGTGGTGCTGTGATATTTTACATTTTTAGCACTTTAGTGCTGTTTGAGTCAACAATGTAAGCGGTGTACACCGTACAGCGTTATTGTAGTCGATAGATGTGTTGCTACGGTGAACGGCATACGCTAGGAGCCACTTTCTTGGAGGCTTCCATCTTGGATCCGAGTTCCACCGCGCTCCGACCTCCAAGGATAATGGAACGCACGATAAATGTTCCTCTCCTCCCACTTCTTAATATTAGATTTAACCTCATAATAAACAGTTTTTTTCTCTTTCGGTTATTTTCTTATATAACGACTTACTTTACTGAGTCACTCGGCGGTCGCGTGTTGACATTTCAAGCCACTGTGAGGTATTACGAAAGGGCCGAGACCATCGCCGGCCGGGAGCAGACTTTCCTGCGCTACAGTGTTCGGACTCGTTCTCCTGGAGTTAGCGCCACTGCAGATTTCTGTGACAAAGCTAGCATGAGTCGGGATGGAGGTCCTTGGTTAACTGGCGGATAAAACGAATGAAAGCAGAGAGCTAGCAGGAAATAAGAAATTCCACTAGGATAGGGGACAAGGAAGAGCTTTAAAAAAAAGCAAAAAGTACTGCAATTCTGATGACTGCAAGAATGCAGGTTTGGCTTTATTTTTTTTTTTTACACAATAAAAACAAAATAGTTAGAGTATTCACAGAGCTGTTTGGATTACATCTGCCATTACGCTGGCAGCAGGCATCCTTCAAAAGCTATAATTACAAACACCTACATTCATTCGTAGTTTTAATGAATTGCTGACACAGGTTCCATAAAAAGACAGACACGATATGAAGAAACGAAAATATAAACAGGCAAATTTCGGCCCTCTCTCCAGCGCCCTTGATCTGAATGGCACCAGGACAGGATGCGGTAGTTCTATTCACAGAGGTGTGAAGAACCGCAGTCGACACAGAGGTGCTGTGCACTGGTAGACTTGGACAAAATGAACATTTGTAGATGTGAACAAAACAAACAGTAGCTCACATACTATGTCCTGGTTGATCTACTGCCATGTTTAATGCTACTCTGTGGGTTGCAGACTACAGCTACTTAAATATTGTTTTGAATCCTCTTTCGTTATAAATCGACCCACCAGTTTTGTTAAGTGATGCTTAGTATGTCATTATTTGACAAGATACACCCTTTAAAGATTTAAATTAACCGGACTGACCCTATTTAAGGATCACGCATTTTAAAAAGTTGTTTTTATACTCTAAGAGAGTGACGTACCTTGTATTTACAAGTTTTCCATATAACAAGTTATAACAAGCAATCAAGTGCCCTTAGTAGCTTATTTCAACATCAATTTAAAAAGAAAAATGGGAATTTTGTTTATCGATACACGCTACAGTTTCTAAGGCAGCTCACTAGTATAGGATTCCAGAGGAAACAATAAAAAAGAATAATAATAATAATAAAAAATAAATTAAAATATTATAAAATTAAAAACATAAAAAGCTATTTCATCCAGGTGCCCTTCTCTGTTTTCATAGCTAGCATTTTAAATAAGGAGCAGGTCATTAAATAAGTAGCAGGTGTTTTCATTTTGGTTTTGCTTGCCTGGTGATAGCCCTCGACTGCCAGGACGACCTGCCGGATTTAGGCCCGACCCGCGCTCCAAAAGTCTGCTATCGCTGCTTCTTTGTCTGGACCTCCAAAACGCCATGATTTTTAATGAACCCTTTAATTTACAAACAAAAACCAGCCGTGTATATCATAAATAAAATGAGGGGGAAATAATAGAGGCTTAAAAGCTCTTGCTGACAGTTAAGCCCAAACCACACATTTAAAAACTGCCTGAAGGGACTGTGACTCGTTCTGATACAAAGACCCACGCTGTCACCGTGCAACGGGCAGGGGACAGGGGGTAGGATGCCATACAGCCTCATCAGTGGAGGTAGAGCGGCCTCTCTCTCTGCAGGGTCCTGGAGGAAGGTAACAAGGTTAGTATGACTATCACTGTATGCAGGGATGGCTAACATTATTTATATTTATATATTTACAATTTCCAAAATTGTATTTTATAATTTGTATTTTACTTACCTGATAAAAACTATGCAATTGTTTCAAAGTATTCAGTATTTTTGTATTTTGAAAATACAATGACATCATGTGCAAAATGCTTGTGCACAATAGACATTTTAATGAATGGTCATTAGTGCCAATTGTCAGTTACTCGTGTTGCACCAAAATGCAAGCTCCACTCAGGCCTATTTTTGTTTTATTTTAAATTTTGCACCTAAGTGCAAGAAAGCAAGCAGTTTTGGTAATTACGCAAAAACTAATCTCTCTCAGTTATTATTGCCATTATCCGAGTTACTTTTTCATTCCATTGACGAACACTCAGAAATTATCTGAGTGTTCACATGAGTAGTTGGGATGTATTTAAGACACTTCAGTATATTTGTTTTTTCGTTTGCTTTCACATTTATATTGTGTCTCGTTAAGCATTGAAAGAATGTTGCTCTCATGTCTGGCCAGTTGAGTCAGTGTGCTTGTGAAGGAGCAGACAGAGGTAGAGTAGTATGGACTTTTGTATTTAGTGGCTGTATTATGTAGTTTGTTTTTATACAGTTACAAATAGGGTATGTTATACTTTGTATCAAAATACATTTTCATGTTTTTTGCCCATCTCATCATCTGAATAAACTGGATAACTTGGGGAACAAGTTATCCAGTTAGCCTAAATTAACATAAAATGAATCATTTATTAACTCCCATGAACTACTGATGTGTTATTTTCCACCGACAACGCTAAATAAAAATAAATGCAAATGTATTATTAGCACTGACGTACGTTGGTAGTGGCTCGG
Organism: Petrocephalus zakoni; assembly: GCA_026774425.1. Classification (NCBI taxonomy): domain Eukaryota; kingdom Metazoa; phylum Chordata; class Actinopteri; order Osteoglossiformes; family Mormyridae; genus Petrocephalus; species Petrocephalus zakoni. Next base: position 12,839,599 of record JAODKN010000079.1, read on the forward strand.
ACCCAGCGCTGCAGTAGGGTCCAGCCCAGTCGAGTCCCGGACCCATAGGGTTCCTGCAGCCGCTGTGGGCGAGGTCCATCTGCGCCGTCAGAGTTGATGCCGCGGAATTCACAGAGCTCTGGAATTCTGTCTGCATGGGGAAACCCTGCAAAGCATAACGGACAGCATATAACCAGGGTGCTGTAAAGCAGCGATCGTCTGCTCGGGGTGTCTGTGGGTGACCAGTGACAGGGAGCTTTACCCATCATCCATCACTTTGTGAGCAGGCAGTGCCGCGCTTGTATCTCAGGCCAGTGGAGATTGCTCATAATCTGAACAAAAACCTGCTCAGACGGCTCGGACATGATGTAAGCTCTTCCAGGACAAAGAATGTGGAGGAAAACAGCTCAGCAACACATTAAAAACAATGCATGAAGACCAGAGTCTCAATTCCACTTTTGGCCCTTAAAGTTATAAAGGAGAAGTAAACATTGTATGCCTTTTGTTTCGGCTAGAGGACTTTAGTGAGATCGCGTCAGTGTCTGCCGGTGGTCCACTGGGAAGATCGCGGTAGCAGGTGGCGCGTCGCATCTCAGCTGCGGTTCTGTCTATTCAGGGTTATGTTTTCCAGGGTTGCTCTACCTCATATAAACACAAAGACGACATCTGTGTCTTTGTGAGGCTTCCTCTGTCTACAACAGTGTTTCCCACTCTGGCCCCGAGGGGACTTGCAGACAGGCCACGTCTCTGCCGTGAGCTGGAAAGGAGCAGAGATGTGGACTGTCCGTGGCTCACAGAGGATCGGGTTAGGAAGCACCGGTCTACAAGAATACACCAGAAATGCTAAGTGCCATTACCCCCACTGGGGGGCACGCACAAGAGGGAAAATTATAGCTAAGCATCACATCCCTTCTTTTGAAAGATACTGGTGACCAGGGGAATTATGGGAAGCTAAATGTGAACATAGTGCCTTGGCAGGTACACTTGCCTCACACCTCCAAGACTGACGATCCAAATTCCACATCCACAGCGTCGGTGTGGAACATGCATATTCTCTGCATGGCATGCGTGTTCCCTCTTAGTACTCAGATTTCCTCCCATATTCCGAACCTGTCTAGCCTGGTCATGATTATGATTATGTATCTGTCCTGTGATGCACTGCCATCTCATTTGTGGCGTCCTCCTGCCTTATGCCCTGTGCTGCCTGGGATAGGCTCCAGAAGCCCCCTACCCCTGTCGGCGGACCTGTAGCTGCTCGTGCAATTGGATCCCCGCAAAGATGCTCACCTGTGGCATGAAGGAGGAGTGCATTCCAATGGGCTGATGCTGGGGTGGGGGCGAGGCAGTGACGCCATGAGGGCCCAAGGTGGGGGCCATCGGGGCAAAGTGGGAACTCAGCCTAGCCTGCTGTAGGTAAGCCTGTCCCAGGTAGGGGCCCGGGGCTGAGGGTCTGGGGCCCAGCAAAGGGGAAGCTGGGGTCAACTTCACCTCCGCTTGCTCTGCATAACTCTGGAGAAGGAGACAGAGAGAAAAATACCTGTTCACCTCTACCTGGGCTACCTGGGCCACTTGGCTACCTGGGCCACCTGATCTACCTGGCCTACCTGGGCTACTTGGCCTACCTGGCCTCCCTGGGCTACATGGCCTACCTGGGCCACCTGGCTACCTGGGCCACCTGGCCTACCTGGGCCACCTGGCCTACCTGGGCTACTTGGCCTACCTGGCCTCCCTGGGCTACCTGGCCTCCCTGGGCCACCTGGCCTACCTGGTATACCTGGGCCACCTGGCCTACCTGGGCTACTTGGCCTACCTGGGCTACTTGGCCTACCTGGCCTCCCTGGGCCACCTGGCCTACCTGGCCTCCCTGGGCTACCTGGTATACCTGGGCCACCTGGCCTACCTGGGCTACTTGGCCTATTTACTACCCTGCGGTAAAGCAGTGAGCCCAGCCTGGTAACCTGAATTCGCCTTGCTAGGCTACAAATTTGTTTCCCACCAATATCAAGCAGCATATCTGGGTAACACTTCACATAAAGCTTCATAGAAAGGACTAAGCATATCTGTGGCAGCCATGCATTATTACCTCACCAAGATTTCTATACCCAGCAAAATCCATCTCCTTCAAAGTCATCCACATCAGTCAGCTACGGCTGGTAGCTGGTTAAGTCACAACCGCTGAGCTGTTTAATGTCCTTGTGTGTTCCGCATAGTTACCTGAGAGACCAAGCTCGCTCTGTACGCCGCCAGCTGTTTGAGGTACTCCTTCTTGGCAGTTTCGGTCTTCTTTTTGTACGTCTGCAGGGAGACAAAGAGTCAGCAATTGTGGAGCTGCAGACCACACGCTTGGTCTTCGAGGTGCCAAGCAGCCGCTCAGGATACACACAGCGTATTTCCCGCCGGACGTCGCTGGCTGAGCCAATCTGAGACTACCTGACACATTCTGACATTTTAACATTTGGAATTTCATGTATTCCAATAGCTGAAGTCTGTTCTTCTAAGCATTTGCTTCCTAGAATCCTCCAATACATTGGAAGCGATGTGTGAAAAACTCACTGCAGTCTGATTGCGGTTTGACAGCAGCTGACAAAAACAACAAAAAAAAAAACTGACAAATCTGACCAGTTTTTCTACCCAGTAACCTATTTTAACACAACTTCCAAGTCCAAAGACCCAGAGTGTCACATAACTAGCGTCTGGCCAGACTACCTACCTGCTTCTGCTCCTCTCCCAGGCCATCCCACATAGACGCGACGATCTTGGACACCTCCCCAAAGGTGGCGCTGGGGTTCTGACCCTTGATGGCGGCTTGTGTGTCCCTGAAGAAGAGCGCGTATGCCGACACGGGCTTCTGTGGTTCATTGGGGTCTTTCTTCTTCTTCTTCTTCGGGGTCTTGGGTTTCTTAATCCCAGCCGATGCAGGCCTTTTCTCACCTCCACTTGCCTGTTGGGGGGTCAGAGGGCAACCTTCAGAAGCAAACTTGGAAAATACAACTAAACAAGACAGAACTAGTAGATGGATGATTGATGGATGGATGGATGGACGAATGTAACATTACTTTGGGCATGTTCTAAATTCTGTCAAAACATATTAACATTGAATTTAATTTAGCTTAATCAGTCCCAAATGGTTAAGCATCTATAGTTAAGCATTCAATGACTAACAATCACCAGAGACAATTTATTATTCCTTTTTAAGGAAAAAAAAGAAAAACCAAAAGAAAATTTAAAATCTTATCATTACATAATTAGAATTATGTAATTATTCCTCGAATAACACAAATTAGACTCAATGGGACTTGACAGCTACAGTAAGTGATTTGATTTTAATTTGATTTGATTCATTCCATTTGTTTAATCAACAGCTCAATCACGGTTTATTAATTAAGAGCTCAGAAGGGAAGAAACGTCCAGAGCAGACCAACAGGACCAGGACTGAAGATACAAAATAAATTTAAATTAAGATGTAATGAATACCAGTGTGACTTATAATACGTTAACATTACAGTCATGCCTTTTAAACTAAAATTCAGATGTAAAATTACATAGTGTCATATAAATGTGAATCTGTAGATCTATAGTGTACAGTGTTCCTCGCAGCCAATAACATACACTAACATTATGACAGCTAACATTATGGCTATGATTTGGTAATCAACTAGGTTGATGTATAACTATAATATACCACTTGTTTAACTGGTTCCAGATAAACACTTGTGATCATAAGGTGCCTGATGGACATGTCCTAAAACATAATATACATAAACCTTCGCAATCACATTTAAGGCTGCATACAAGGAAATCAGGAATTTATTTGGCTTTCCGATGCAAATTGGAGATATCGTTCCAGAGGTTGTTGGTATCAATATATTATTCCAGATCTTCTCATAGGAATGATTATTTTCCTTTACAGAAATAATGTAAATGTATATGAAATCCAGTATAAATAAAGTATATATAAAATACCTTGTAATTTTCCTTAATTACTATGCATTAAGGCAACATCCCAAACCTTATTTTTGCACCTGTGGCCATTGTGGTGTGATTCTCTTCCACAATTGGTCTATGGAATTAAAAAAGCCATTGGCCTACATAAGGAGTACATCGGTCTACCAGCCTGTACCTTTGCTGAGTCCTCAGGCTCATCTTCATGCACGGAGCTGGAAGGAGACGGGGTTGCAGACTTGCTTCCGGGGGGAGATGGCAAGCTATGGGTCACATTATTCCCACTCAGTCCAAGCTGCGATTGGTTGAAGGTGGTCAGGTGACCGTGCTGCACAGTCACTGATTGGATCCTGGGTCCCATCGCTTCAATCTTTGGATGGCTGCTATATCGTGATGATTCCGAATTAGCCATTTGCTGCATCTGCGAAGTGCAGCATGACATTTTAGTTAATAAAGCCTGGGAGTGGAAAAGCATTTCACGCAACAGCTCCCTTGAAAAGGACATTATGAAATACAGGCAGATGTAGGTAGGCTGATGCTCACTGAGTTTTTCCAGATAAAATTAACTATTGTTACTGGCAGGCAGAGGCTGTTTGTTGCTTGTGAATCATGCTAAAACCATATAACGTGTTCTCCGTTACTCTAATATGTTGTGTATTTTGTTCTTTTTTTACTTCCTATGGAGGTAGCCCTATTTCTCACGTTAATATATGGTGCTGTCATATCAAGAAAAACCGGTATACTGCAACAGCGCTGAACAGAATAAGTAACCATGAGAAACGGAAGAGCGACTGCAGGTCATAAATAGCAAAGATGCTCTTTTGATCATTAACAGTGCTGATGAAAAACTGCAATAGGGCTCAACTGAGAGCAGCAGTGCTAATCAGGAACAGCAATGGGGCTCACATGAACAGCAGTAACGTTAATGACGAACAGCAATGGGGCTCACATGAACAGCAGTAACGCTAATGACGAACAGCAATGGGGCTCACATGAACAGCAGTAACGCTAATGATGAACAGCCATGGGACTCACATGAACAGCAGTAACGCTAATGATGAACAGCCATGGGGCTCACATGAACAGCAGTAACGCCAATGATGAACAGCAATGGGGCTCACATGAACAGCAGTAACGCCAATGATGAACAGCAATGGGGCTCACATGAACAGCAGTAACGCTAATGATGAACAGCCATGGGGCTCACATGAACAGC
>JAODKN010000079.1:12844835-12863609 GCA_026774425.1 Petrocephalus zakoni
AATGATGAACAGCAATGGGGCTCACATGAACAGCAGTAACGCTAATGATGAACAGCCATGGGGCTCACATGAACAGCAGTGACGCTAATGATGAACAGCCATGGGGCTCACATGAACAGCAGTAAGCTAATGATGAACAGCAATGGGGCTCACATGAACAGCAGTAACGCTAATGATGAACAGCCATGGGGCTCACATGAACAGCAGTAACACTAATGATGAACAGCCATGGGGCTCACATGAAAAACACACTTTCCCACACTCTCGACTTGTGAGCTACTTTTAAAATGATCTACCCACATTTAAAATGCTAAATATATGTTATATATATATACACACACACACACACACACACACACACACACATCTCTGCAAGAACCCTTACAGCACAACACAATTCAATACATTTATGGTTCCTTACTTGGTCCGGTTCCCCCACTCACTTTTTTATATCCCCTTTTTAGTTGATACAAAAATCGGAAGGCTAGCTGGGGCACTTTGCTCGCTGGAGTTTTGCATTAGCTCGCAATACTTATGCGTTTTGTTTTGGTAACCTAATGTAACTAAGTTGTAAGCAACAGCAGGCTGGCCGACCTTCACGTCAATCAAGTGGCGACTGCCAAGGTGAGGACAGATGACAGACCAGGGGTCTCCAACTCCGGTCCTGGAGAGCTACTGTCCAGTAGATTCTCTCCCCTACCTGCCTTCTGATGAGCTACACCTGTTCTCAGGTAAATACCAGGAACAGGTGTGGCTCATTAGAAGCCAGGTGGAATAGAAAACCTATTGGAGAGTAGCTCTCCAGGACCAGAGTTGGAGACCCCTTTGATAGACTAACGTTTAAACAATTTTTTGAATGTTGCGCGATCTACCCGCACTACTTTTGCAATCTACGATAAGGATTATTTCTTATGGAATATTGACTGGGATTTGACCATCTGCTTCTGGTTGCTTTGAGTCATTTGATTTCTATATTTTCAAAACTGAATAAACACCCTCTCTTTGAAGTAAATCTCAATATAGATGTTGATTTCATCTCCCAGTCCCAAAACATGGAGTTTGGTCAACTGGTGACTAATGTGTCTCTGGTGATAGACCGGCATCCTGTCCAGGGTGTCCCCTGCATATTCGGATGGGATATTTATGACCGGTTCCAGATAAACAGTTTTGGAAGATCAATAAGGGAGAACCGCACGAAAGCCTGAAAGCTTGTTCGCACTTATTAGAAAGAAAAAGCAGTGTTCTGTCTTTCGGTTTGCCAAAGGCTTGTGATGTAACGCATCTTCTGCATTGCTACAGAATGCACACTGATAACTGATTTATTGACACACACCCACAGTCTCTCACTGCTTCGCTTTTCCTTTGGTCATGCAACACGGAGCATCTTGTGCTTAAGGAAAAACTGCACAGAGTTCCCTTCACAAAAAACAAGTTGAACTAAAGGCGACTTTAAGAACCTCTTGAGGAGGAACATACAAAAATGTATCCATTGTTAGACAGATGTCTGTATAAAACCTGGGCTGTAAACCACACACATTATTTCTCGGGTTATTGATAAAACTATCAAAAGAGGTGTCGTTTTTTTTTGAGTTCCACTTCCAACATTTGTCAATGAAATCTTTAGAATTGACAAAGTCCAAACGTTCCAGGTGTTTCTGGCCAACGTGTCGCTGGAAAAATGCACCTGACAGTTATGCTCCAGAAGAAACAGCAAATTTAGCAGGCTGATGTTCAGAGAGAATGTATTCGGCTCTCAGTCGCTCATGGGCGCTGTACACGTGGCTGTGTTGCTGGGCAACCGTGCTTTATAGCGGCCTCTAATGGATATTACAGCAGCATCGAGCACACAGAGGTGAGCCTGTTTGCCCAGAACTAATTACTCATTGAAACCTGTGTTTCCCTTGTTAATATTTAATAGTACAAAACCTTCTGAGTGTGAGGCAAACTTCTTTTTATACCACTTTTCCAAAGCTGGAGCATATGAATTGTATAAAATCTGCCTCCTTAATCCTTCCCTAAAAAACAGCAGTGCCACAAATTAATGGCACCATCTACAGCTATCAAACCAGGATGTGTACAAGTTTCACGTAATTGTTTTAAAAAGCGAATCAAATCAAAAGATTTGGGTGTGCTGGAGGCGGCATGCTGATCCATTTGATGGAAGCGTCCGCACAGGTGTAGCTGCGGAACTCAACAACAGCTGCCTGGCTGATCATGGCACAATGAAGGTCAGCGTCAAGACTTTCAAGATTTCCAGACCCAAGACTCTTCCAGGACACCCTGACCCATACTGTCACTTCCTTATATCTGAAACCCCAACGCCCGTTTAAAATTACACAGAACCATGTGCTGTATATTATATATGAATAGACAGCTCGGCTTCTCTGCATACTGTAAGCCTGCCAGCCCCAAGAATACTTCAACATAAAAGCCTGCATAAATGCGGAGATATGGACATTTCAGAGAAGAGAATCCTTCAGACAAATGTTTATGCATCCACAGCGGCTGATCGCAAAGCTTCGTCTTAAATGGAGTGGTGCTAGGGACACAATCGATGTGTTTAATCCATTGTGGGGCTACCAGGATGGCGACATCGATATCCCATGTGTTATGGCACGTACATATCCCCAACTTACCTGAATTTCAAGGAAAAGAAACACACACAGACACACACATATATACATATACATATATGTGTGTAGCGTACTGAGTCCCATATACATACACATATACATATATATATATATTATATATATATATACACACACACACACATATATATATATATACACATATATATATATATACATATACACACACACACACATATATATATATATATATATAGGCACAGCGAAAGCACTTAGGACAGAGTCCAAAGCACGATTGCAACAAGCTCCAGACTCACCATGGACAGAGAATCTGACAGCCGGCTTCCATCTTGGCTCAGAACGCTGGAGACAGCGATGCTGGAAAGGTCCATGGCATGCTGGGGGAACGGGGGCAGGCCGCTCTGAGAGACCGGGGGGCACAGGGGGTGGAAGCCGGAGAGCTCCGCATGAGGCATGCCCAACATGTGCTCCGGCAAGGTGGGGGGCGTGATGGGCGGGATGTTAAAGTCCTCGTCGCCGAGGCTGGGCGTGGAGTACGACTGTGTCACAAATAAGGGAGGGAAAAAAGAAGAGTGTTGACAGGCGATCCCTGGATGGCAGCACTGCGCCTCTACAGTGTGCTAAACAGCATGCAGACTCCACCGCGATACTGTTAGTGTAGCGTACAGAGTCCCATATTTACTGGCTGGAACCTCAAGATAAGTGCTTTAATATTAATGCTAAATAATCGTTAGCAATAAACCAAGATGCGATAATGAACATAGCGACCATCTGAACGTGAGAGTCACACACATTTCACGCAGAAAAAAAACTGTATACACTGAAAAACAACGTGCGCTATTAGATCAAAGCAAATGTTTATGTATTTCAAATGTTTTTTTTTATGTACTTAAATCACAAGCTAACAGCCTTAAGCAACATATGGAAAATCAGTTCAATAAATTCCACATTTAAACTTAAGCAGCCCAGGGCTAAATTAAAGTGAATAAATTTAAAATAAAACGGCATTTCAGCATCTCTTGCCTCCTCAAGAATTTGATCACATGGAAGCTGCTGTTCATGGGCCCTGCTGGGGTAATTTAGAGAATATCCTACAGAGTCCTCCGTGTTTATAAAGCGACCGCTCAGTTGCCCATTCGTCGTATTTCCTCGTATGTGTGACCGTCCCGACCTGGTGAGACTTATTAGAGATGTAGCGACATCCGGAGTCTAAACGACCACACACTTGGACGGTCACATTCAGCAGCCATTAGCAGGGCGTCCGTATCGGATTAGGCAAAGTGTGGCTTCAAGCAAGAACCAACCACCATGCTGATCTGTTCCATCCAGCTGTAATTAAAATTTCCCGGGGTTTGGCTGTCACTCATTGGCATCGGTTACCATGTTATACATTCTGCCGAGCAGGTGACAGGTCAGGAGGAAACTAGACCTTAAGGTTTCTGGGTTGGGTTTCAAGTAGGGCTCTGTGCACCTATGGCAATCATTCGGACTAAATGACCAGAGTACCGAAACTTTTGCTGCCACAGATATCAAGATGGCAAAGAAACTGCTATTGTACAGGTGCAAATTCAGCAGCTGAAGCCTGCAGGAGAAGCCGTAATAGAGGGAGCATCCTCCAGACAGAGGGAAGGGCGGCAGGTGGAGTCACTGGTCAGAGATTATCTGGATGCCCCTGGGCTGTCCTCAACCCAACATGACTCTAGTAGTAATTTTTTTTTACCAGGAGAGCTGGAGTTGCACGATAGTGATGGGCACAGAAGTACGAGGGACACCACTGTCCAGTCTGTGCCTCTCAGAGGTGACCGTTACGTCACTGATTACAGTCACGGTCAGTTTGCTTACCCAGGCTAGCCGAGGGGAATCCAGGTGAGTGGAGGCCTCTCTTTTCCAGGGACCTCCTGCCTGCTTCATGTTCTGCTGAGAGTGGCCAGGCGGCTCAGGTACACGGAACTGTGAAAGAGGATGGGGGGGGGAGAGATCGATTGATATGTCACAGCAAATGGAACAGGTTTCCCAAGAAGCATCATGCAAATGTACGTGCACGGCCTTCTGGGAAATTAGCGCCCTCTGGTTTTTCGGGCAGGTCCACTTCACTATAGGGCCGTTTCAGGTACAGGTAGACTAAACGATAGCAGATCTCAAGTTTCAGAAGCACGCAGAACGGACCACTACGCAGCTCGTCACAACTGACACATGACACCTTGTTGGCATAATGAAGAGCCGACTATTTTTCATAAATTTCGTTTGATTGCTGATCTCAGCCGTGAACAGATATGTGGACATTCACGCTAAGAGCACAGCCAGTACTGCTGGCCCACATGCAACTGCGTGCCTGCAGTCATCCATAACAATGAACCGCATCTGTGGTCCCGCGCCGCTCGCATCACAGTTAAATACACCGGGATGTTCGCCATGCCGCCTTCCACTGAAAGGCACGAGTGGAAAAAGGGAAACCATGAGAAGGCCTGACTTTCAGTTTCACATCATCCGCGCATTCAGAATCGCTGACCCAAAGCCGGGTCACTTTGTAACTCTGAGAAGGCCCATCAATTATTTAGTGATCGGGGAGCTGGGCGCATTCAGGTGAACTTCACCATCGCAACAGTTGCGTGAAAGACGGATAACGGGGGGTGGCCTCCAACGAGATGCGGTTAGGACTGCTGCGATGGCTGTCTGCTCCCCTCAACCCCCATCATGTAAGCGTAACGATTAAAGGCCTCTGCTCTGGCTTCGTGACACCACAGTGAGCCAATGCATTATTCATGTGACCCGAGAACTGAATCCGACTGATGCCCAATCTACTCCCTCTCAGTACTCTTTCAGGGGAGTAACTGCGCTCAGACTATAACTCTGAGACATAACACGTGGTCCATTTCTGCAGGGTCAGATAGATTCGGGATAAAAGCTGAGGGCTCAGTAGGGAGAGACGGTCTGTCTATACTCAGCATCAAACTGCGTGTTGTGCTCAGACCAAACAGAGGCTCATGAGGCCCCAGATCCACCAATGAACCGCTCTTCTGCAGATGCTCTATGGAAAGCCATTTCCAATGCTAACGCATTATAATTGCTCCATGTGACGGGCGTTCCGTGACATCCTCACTTTCCCTCAGTGCACCTTCTCCAACTGACTTCATTACGTGTGACAAGCTGGTGGAGTGTGAGGAACCCACCTGACTGGCTGGCAGGAAGTCCTGGCCCAGGTCTGCCATACTCATGTACATCTTTTCACCGCTAAGCTGCAAACAGAAGAACGGACAAATGTTCACCGCCTTCCCGAAATGGGCAGGAGGGGCTGGTGCACAGCGAAGTGAGAGAGTCAGGGTATTTTATTCGAAACTGCTGAATTTACCAAGTTACGCCATCTGCCTATTCAATTACCCTTCAGAAAATGTTGCTTGGAATTCATGCATCAGCTCTGCTAGTTTAGAAGAATGTTGATTGGATAAAACGAAATGGGCAAAACAGGAAGTAGGAAGGAGGAAGTCCTGTGGCAGGTTCAATAAATCGCTGAAGGAGAAATCTGCCTCCTTCCAGTGCCTAATTAATTCAGGGAAACTCCAGCCACCTTTAGGTGAACCCCCTACGCAGAAGAGCGAAGCCCATGTACGAATTGGTGATTGTTTTGTTGTCGTTGCTGGGGTTCATTGGCCGGGGGGCTTAAACTCTTCCTTTGGAGGCTTAACCCTGCCTCCCGGTCAGAAGCTGTAGCCAGCACTGGGGGGGGAGGGGGCCGGCGCTGGAGTATCAGCAGAGGGGTGAATGAGTCTCCTTCATGTGCCGGGTGTAGCAAAGGAAAATGCAGACCTGCCCCCGTGAGGCCGCTGTGTAAACACTGCAGTGTGCTAACAAGCTCCATGGTGAATCACCACGGTGCGGGAAGCGGGGGGGAGGGGGGGTGTAGCTGAGCCATCAAAAGTATTCCTTTTTCTCACTTTGCACCAGCCGTGCACCCAACGATCTGCCCACTATCCTCTAGGAGAGTGGGACCCTTTGGATACTCAACCCACGTGTGACAGCTCCAGACCACCGGCCCATTAAACCTGCATTCATGTTATGATTTATGAGTCTGATTTATGCAGACAGAACAAAGCAAACAGACCACGGCATCTGGGAGCCAAGCTGAAAGTGCAGAAATGCTCCGAGAAGCCCTAGAAATGGCAGGGAATCTCCCACCAATCGCTGCCGAGCGGCGCCCTTTCCAGCAGCCCCCATCACCACTAATAACAATGTCCATTACACACATCCGTCCTGATTATAAGATTAACTAAACCCTCACATTTTGGCACAAAGGAGGTCAGCCAAATTAGCTGGAGGACATTAAGAGTGTTTTGAGTTTCGCGGAAATAGTTCTGTGACTGACAGTCATAGTTACACTACAAGTTGTGATCACACATCGTGCAGTTGTGCGAATCGTCACCAATTCGTGGTCACAACTAAACGGCAACGAGGGACATTTAGATATGGGTGCTGCAGAAACTAGAACCGCATATCTCCTCTCCATTATCAGTATTAAACTTCGGTCAGTTCATCAGCACAAATTATTGTCCACAGCAACTAATGTGCAGTTTTATTTTCATGCAGACATTTTTACAGCTAAGGGACTTTTCTCACGGCAAACAGAGGAGGATTCTGGGACCCTTGGAGCACAAACACGCCCCACCACACTCCTGACTACCTGCGTGATTATGAGCAGCCTTATCTCAGAGATCACGCCCTGAAGACATTACCAGGCAGCAGCATGACGACTTCCACCTGAACACATAAACAATATTATTACCAAACAATATAACCTCATTCCGCCTGGAAGGCAGTCTTCAATTATTCATTTTCAATGCATCTACAAGAGCCTTAAGGTCACTTTCAAAGCTCTCTCTAACATTTCACTGTAAAAACAAGAGACTAACCACGTTAATCTGGACGACTTTGCAACAGGCCCTGACACCGCAACCCTCGCAGCTGAAAAAAACCACTGAGCTACACAAGTTCACACTGGTCGCCAAGAACCTCAGGTTTTACAGATATGCAAGCTACTTCCTAGTCATCAGCTATATTAAGATGTTTTCACATAAAGCAAAGCTCTGCTCAGATGCTTAGGCAAACAAAGATGTGCATTCCCACCCAGAGTTGTCGCATCATTATAACAGGCCCTTAAGTGGGTCATGGCGACCCGATATTCACATTCCACCTCCCATGATGCCTCAGCATAGCTGCCATGTCGATGCATGCAATGCATCATGGGAAAGGGATTTACTGCATCTCATTCTCTAGGGCAGGGAATAGCGTCCAACAGAGGGAAAATATCAAAAATATCAGATGGGGAAAAAAAACTGGATTGAGACGGAAAATCACAATTTCCTTGCTGAACTGATTGTGTTTTGCTGGGTGGTGGGTGAATCTAATCCCCCCCCCATTTGCTATATGGTTTAAGCCCTCACAATTTTATTACTCTACAATTCATTTTACCACAACAGTAAACTCATTCGCGGTGTCATCATACATCATTTAATACCCCCATCTCCACATCCTTCAAAAGCAGCATCTGTTTGGTTCTGTCCCCCCCCGGAAAACTTAATATGAAAGTGCAGCATGACTGTGCCACCCCACTTTGGCCTTAATTACAAAACAGATCCTAAATCCTTTAAGCACTTCAATCCAGACTCTGGATGTCGTGTTACAGCAACACAAAGGATTATGTGACATAGTGCATGAAAGGGGACGAGAAGGAGAGAGTGCCTGCAAGGCCTTGTGGTGGTTTCAGGTATACTGAAGGTCAGCAACTGGTTAACCTGTGCTAAGTGCATTATGGGATAGACGTCAAGCTCACCATGACCCTTTACTGTTAGTTGTATGGATGCATGTAGGTTAGCATCCACACTAATGACACTGCACCTCAGAGCACTGCTTCCTGGAATTGTTCACAATGCAACTGCCCGAGGCAAATGACCTCCAACAAATCCTGGATGCACTGCCCGGTTAGGCTTAGAAGGGATTCAAAGGAATCGTCAAGTATCAGGGAAATGTAGGACGTGCTTCCAAAGTGAGAGACTGACAGCCGGGTATGGGCGTTTTAATAACAAGTGCTTTCATTCTCGTATGATTCCTTGAGTTATAGAACCTGCGTTCGGTGCTGAATTTTATTTCTCTACTTAATTCAGTCATGAAACCCATTTCACTCACACGTTTTGATCCCTGCTGCCTGGTACCTCTATCAGAAGACCTCTGCTCTAACCCTCCCAAGCTGTATTTACACTATCATGTGTCTGGTCATGTGTCCATTTTGTGCACCACAGCAAGATGGGCAGGGACACGTGACAAACGCGTGAGACATGCACTCGGGGAGTAACCTTGAAACATGTGTGTGGTACATCCACGCTGTGATTCGGGAATCCCAGCTGGACTGCCTTACCAGCATCATTTACGACTGCGAGCAGGGGCAAAATACACATTTCTGCCCGCAGCTGGTGGCACAACCTATCCGCAGAGCCTACGAGTGGCAACAAGGCGGTTTACCACTGTCGTAATTACAGTCAAGTTCGCATTTGCTTGGAATAAAAGGAAATGCAAAGCTTATCTGCTGGTTTCTAGGTATATGTAAATCGGGGCTATTTTTTACTGCTACACAGGTTTCGTCGAATGTGTCACAGATCTGATAGCGGGGGTCACAGGGGTGTGATGCTGAAGTGTAAAAAACACACTCTTGGCGAAGACCCAGCACTGACTGTAGCCGATGAGGTTAGCAGAGGCCACTCGTTTGATGAGGAAGACAGGAGAGCGCACTAAGGCTGAGGGCTGTCTGAGCACATCGCAGACGCCTTTATCGCAGTGATCGCAAAGCCCTGCCAACCCGAAACTCCAAAACAACAATCTCATGAGGTCGGGGTACACACAATGCACAGGAGCACTGCCAAATCACACACCCGGGCAGACTCTCCGCAGCAAGTTTGGCTAATTTGGCTACTCTGCCAAATTATTATTATTATTATTATTCTGTTTTTTTTTTTATCAGTTTCATTTAACGCTCAAAGGTCATGGGATCAGGAACAAACGCAGCGAAGCTGAAATTATTATGCAAGACTGGAAAGCCGGAAGACAAAGGAGAGCTCACTTCTGAGACACCCACCGGCGTATGGGACACAGGAGACGAGGGCAGAGAAGGAGAGGACGACATGAAAAGAGGAGAAGGAGAGGAAGGAAAGGAGGAGAGCTAAGATAACAGCCATTTCCTGCAGCTGAACCTCCCTGCCGGTCCCCCATCATGCCTAGAAAGGTAGCCCCGAATAGGAGAAGAGGTCTTACATTTAACAGCCACTGGGGTCCTCATGAAATGATGTTCATCACCTCCTGCTATCACAGATATAACTAGCAGCGGAATGGGCCTGCGGCGCATTGTCCCTTGTTGCTCGCAGCAGAATCGCTTACAAAGTACATTATTTCAACATAATTAATTTGTACTCTTTGTGGGTTTTCGTCACTACTAAATTCGGTTTAATCTCCTGTTTATTCTAGGAGCGTCAACAGAATTTCTTTCCCAGCGAGCCACATCGACTGGGACATTCCCAAACCCTCCAGTGCCACGTACATCAAGACAGAAGACAGGTATCCGTTAGCAGGAGACACGGCTGGAACCCCATGATCTGGCTATTTGGGTCAATGGGGAACTCTGTGAGGATGAGGAAATAACAGGAATTTATGGAAGATCAATCAGAGATCTGCACTGGGTGCCTGTTTGGCCCTGCCTGGGACAAGGTGGGATCTTGGTTACTGGAATCCATGCACCATGCAACCTCCATGCCCTTTGACTGCAGTGGCCTGGTCATGACAATTTGTATTTCAGAGGGCTGAGGTCTGTGCCCACATCCGGAAGGTCATGGGTACAATTCCTGCTGGCTAGCAAAGTGGTCATATCACCTCTGGGCCCTAGGTTAAGGCCCTTAACCCCAGTCGCTCCAGAGACAGGCTGACCCTACACTTTTTGGACAAAAGTGTTAAAATAAATATAATATTACAGACCTATGTCATTTGTGTTTTTTTAATGAAGTATGGATTAAAGTATGGATCAGATTTCTCCATTCTGATGATCAGCACTGTGATCAGTGGTGCTCACCACCATGCAAACACACACATGTATGTGGGGCCCACAAACAGTCACTATATGAAATATTAGGATTAGGTGATGCTTTTCAATAACAGCACCTTCATAGTGCAATCATAGAACATTCAGTGCACCTTCATAATGCATTCATAGAACATTTAGTACATCTCGATAATACATTCATACTGCAATCACAGAAAATGCATTAGCAGCATGAATACTACTGAATAATATTAAATAACAATTACATGTTCCTTATTTAGGATATGTTGAAACACTGTATTCTGCTCACCAACTAGCTAAATACAATCTTCTGACTCAATGCGCTAGCTGTTTATTTAGGTTTGAATCATCTTGGGGGGGGAGCTGAACTGACTGGAAAGAACAAACCCTCCCCTGCTGGCAATTGGCTTTGGTGACTCCATGCTCCCAATCACACGCATTTATTTGAAAACGGCTGTTAACTAACAAAGCGAACATCAGGGCGATATCGCACCCCTGCATTCACTAGTGCTCGGGTTAAAAAAAATGCAAATATTTCTATTCTGGTATTAGCCGTTGCAATGGAAGGTTTTTGGTAGCTGGAGATTAGGACACACTAAACACGCAGCCATAACGGCTTTGATTAATGAACTCCAAGCCCGTCTGTAACAAAGCATGTACAAAAATAACACCAGAAAACTCCTAACGCATCAAGCTTGCTGCGGCTACACTACGGCCAACGCATGTGAAATGCGATATCCTTTTTAAATATCTTCCCTCGAAACATTAACATTTTACAATTAGACGGACTGGTCTGCTGGGTTTATCAAATAAAAAAAAATGCTAAGATTAGATTTTCCCGTGAAACCCAGTAAATGTCATTACCATTATAATATATTGGGTTTTTGACAGTAATTCAGTTTTATTCAAATCGTATTACCCCAGTCAGCAAAACTCAGAAAAAGTAACATTCACAGCAAAAATATAAAGTTCATACAGAATAGGTGTGATATTCGAAAGTGGTTGCTAAGCAACTGCAGCTGCCATTGTTGTATTGATGCTTTGAAGACCGATGTACATATAACGAATATAGCGGCTGTAAATTAATTTTGCCTGAGCATAGGAAACTAACGCTCCGTATCTTATGAATTTGTTAAGACTGTTTCAGCAATATTCCAGAAAAATATTTAAGAAAAACCTTTTGCGCTTACCACCTTTAAACAACATTTTTCAGATTTGACACTCAAAAGCCAGACTAATCTTATTAAGCTGGATAACACTGTAAAACGAAACCTTGCTGTCCATCGACAAACACTGGAAGGTCTCAGTTCCTTTTTCTTAGTAACCTGGCAGATTTTCATTAAAAGTGGTATTTGGGTCCATTCTCAGCATCGGTCTGGCGGAAATTACCACCAGTAGTAATAAGAGATTTTAAAGGTCCAAGAATGCAGGTGTGTTAATGTTGCTACTCTGCTAACAGCAATGCTACCCTTTAAAAGGGGTCAAATCCCTTATGATCAGAAGGACAATATCTAAACCGATCAGCAGCAGCCTAAGTGAAAACATCCTCAGTGATCCAAGCTAAGATGGCTCTCTGATCATCATGGGATGCATCCACCCTGTAGTGGAAAAATCTGCTGCGACAGCGCGTTTACTGAGGAAGATAACATCGACTTCCAAAGTCCCTGCTGGGTCTCAGCAGATACCCACAAGCACCTCAACATCCCACAGACCAACGGCTCTCAAAAATAACATCTCGCTCGTGCATCTTCTTTATGCTGCTGCGCTCGCCATTTTTGCATAATCAAAAGGAAACATCCAAGGTACCAACCATGCAATTATGTATGATTTATGTCACAATATTCCTTGCAGAATAACTTGCTTCATGGTCAATACAACCCTCTCGCCCTTAGATACAGCTATTTACATAAAGCGGCCTCTTTCCTGTCCTGTAACCTAGACGCCTCCTGCTCTCGGTTACGAATCCATCCATCTTCTCAACGCCGATCCTCTGTGCTTCCTCACAAGCAGTCAGAAACACACGATAGTACCTAAGGAAGCTTAGCTTTAACTCATTTGGTCCATATTGTGTTGTATTTGAGATGGGACCACCAGTAGATTCCACATCAAATGTTACAGCATTGGGAACCAATGCTCAGTCCTCGTGTGATCCAAATTTCCAAAACTCACTCACACAGAATCCACAGAGATTTCCTCAAAAAACGAGTTTAGGAAATTTGCTCCTCAATTATTACAACTAGTCATGGCAGTAAGTGCTAATTAGGGTCTGTAGTAGCTGCTGTGGTTCCATCATTTCTGCTCAGATGCTCAGACATCTATCAGCTGTCAGGGAAGTCGGCAGCACTGGTGACGTCCCAAGTTTGCACCATTTATGATATGGCTAAAGTGAACTGAAAGCACACGTGTGTCTGCGGGTGAGCTGCACCGTCGCTACCTTCAGGTTTCGGGGTTTCTTTGGCTCGAGAGCCTTTAGGGACCCCTGGGCCTCAAACACACGCTCACACCGGGTCAGGCTGATGGCGGAATCCGTCGGCGCTCGATGCCTTCGAGGGAGCAGCCTGACAAGACGCAGTCAATCTGGTTTCTCTTTCTGATCCGGCTTCCCACAAGACGTTCCCAGGCAGATCAGGAGATGTTGGTGTCGTGGGGCAGAAAATGAAATGCATGCGCCGAGTGTAAATGTTAAGGCTCTCTAGGTGGGAAAAGGACGACCAACAAAGGGCTTCGCTGGCTGAAAGGTTTCCGTTTGACTCATGTTGTTTTAATCTTTATGAGCCCGCGAGGCACTTGTTCAACACGAAACCCAATCTCCCACGGCGTTATGAAGCCACTGACATTTAGAGTCTCTCACCAGCCTCACTAAAACAAGCACTGACATCCAGTGCTAATATCCACTTTCTCTGACACAAAAACTGACTCCCAAACACTGGCCTCCACTTTCTCTGACTCAGGAATAAGGACCTAGACCAGGGGTCTCCAACTCCAGTCCTGGGGGGGCGGAGTCCTGTGTAGCTTAATTCTTTCCCTGTTTCATCACAAATGATTGAGCTTAAGTGCTGTGTGGTAATCAGCTCAGAGAGTTGAATCAGGCGTGTTAAATGAGGGTAAACCCAAAAATGTGCAGGACTCCGGCCCTCCAGGACTGGAGTTGGAGACCCCTGACCTAGACCTTCCGATCCACAGACAGTCCACATTTTTGCTCCCTACAGGAGTTGGGAGGAATCAAAAACGTGGACTGTCTGTGGATCCCTGGGGAAACACTGACCTACATGGTTTATCATACACAGGAACAGCCACTCTCTGGCACAAGTACTGACACGTGGTCTTTCTAACAAAACAACTGACACATGGTGTCTCCTACATAAACACAGTCACCTACAGGAAAAGGTTCTCCAACTTGGGGTATGCTAGCTAAAACTGATCACAAATATTCTTCCTCTCCATGCAGAATGATTCCAAAAACCTTTCAGCACCGAAGGACAATCTGTAAGTAATCAGGAAATTAGGCGCAGGACAGAGTGCAGAATACGGTCCCTGATTTAACCTTCAAACACTCATTCACCTTCATACGATGCACCACAAAATTTATTGCATTCTGAAGTGCTACGTATCCCTCTGCTAGAATCAAGATTTACGACCTCATCATGTTTTAAGCTCCTTATCCTTCACTTAAGGCATCCGATTTTAAAAAGGTATCATCCTGAGCACATCCACGCATCTAGGCACTTTCGCACAAGGACAGATACACTGGCACCATCCCAACGGTCCCACAACTAAGACGCATGATCTTTGTGTGAACGGGAACGAAGCTAAACCCAACCATACAATTACAGTAGGGGCAGCTATTTTTAGCTTGGAGCGGACTCCACGCAGAGCGGTTCCAAGACCACATCTACGGACATAAAGGAAGACGGAGATGTCAGCTGAAAGAAAAGACAAGAAACAGAGTGCCCTGTGTTCAGATGAGGTTTCTCTGGGCGTACACCCTATTTTCTTATTATACTGTATATATCGTGCCCAAACAAGCTATGGGATACTCCAGTATATGTTTGGCTATAGTTCTTTTTAATGTAAAAGCCAACCTATCTAGCATGAGGACATTTCTTCCAGTACTGGGGTAGCTTGTCTTCCACCCTTTGACTCCTAGCTCTGGTTAGCTTGCCTTGACGTCGACCTAAGACGATCTTGACGGATATCGCGAGTGGTGCCGTTTCACCGCAAACTGTATGGGGCCCACCTGTCAGGCGGGGCTTAGAGGGGATCTCCTCTGGCGAGCGTGCAAGTGGCACGGTACAATGGGGCCCGCGGATCCTGCGCGCGGGGGGGGTGGGGGGGGTGGGGAGATGAAGGCGCAGAGTGGCCAGACAGGCGCCGGCGAGAGACTGGAGAGTACGGCGCGTGGAAGGAGCTGGCCGGCGATGGGTGGCGTACTGAAGGAGAGGGAGAGCGCACCCCAGCTACACGAAAAGGGGGCTCCAGTGTGCACTCGTGATTCGTGACGTGGGACACTTTCATGGGACCAGCTAGTACAGTCAGTAGCAGCACGCTGCTTGTGCCTCGCTGTAAGTCCTTCCCACATGATCACTGTACTCAAGCCCCAGTCACGGTGGGCTTTCTGCAGAAGAGTTCATTTTCACATGTATGAAAGCAATCCTCGCCCCACACATACATACACACACACACACACAATCATTCTGTCCACCAGAGGTGGGTAATTCAGGTCCAGAGAGTAAAAATCCAGGCCACGAGTTTGTTTCAACCAACCAGTTGGGCATACAGTCACAGTCATAGAATACTCAACTGTTTGGTTGAAAGAAAATCCTGGTCTGGATTTGCACTTTATGAACCTGGACTTTCCAGCTGTGCTGTATGCGCACAGACACACACACTGGCATAAATTCAGGAATCTACACATTATAAACAATTACGGGCTCCATTTCCATTCCACACCAGCCATCAGTCAGAAGTGAAGCCCTTTGCCTTCGGTAAAGAGCAGTCGGAAAATGGAGCCTCTTAAACACCAGCAAGGCGACAGCTTATGCTACGGCTCCAAATGCACTGCACTGCCATCAGACAACTTTGGCTCTGGGGTTTAAAAGTATAAATATGCGCGGAAAGCTCAACAAGCACTAATTAGCACTGCTTTTTAAATGACACCAGATTCAGTATTCGGCAACAACTAGGCATTAGCCATATAATTATCCAGCTTTCAGTTGTGTGATTGTTTTGTTTGTTAAGTTGTGGGAGTGGCAAGAAACTAGTTATTGCACCCGTTTGAAGGATTATTTTTTTGTTAAAGAGGGCCTCTGAAGGGAAGCTCGCCTCACCTTGTGTGGACTTTTGTGTCAGCTTATTGTTGTTTTTTTTTTTTTTTTATTATTATTTTTATTATTATTCTTTATGCTATGATTCGCGGGATCTGCTGCGGGCAGCTTCTTCATAAGGCTCACCAGACCTTCAACATTTTTCCTTGCGTTCTGGAAACATCTGTCTGGAGGGAAAACAGACAAATACTGCAGCGATAACTGACTTCTGATTTGACTGGCTACACCAGGGGAGTTGGCGAGAGTGAAATTCTGCACGCGCACACACGCACACGGACACACACGCGCGGGCGCGTACACACACACACACACACACGTTGCTGCCTTGGGGGGTTTATATGAATGTTAAATCACCGTTCTACTTCTCTGTGAGGTTAAACAGAAAACCATAAATCTAATGGCAATGACCCAGCCCTCACAACCATTGTATCTGAGCTTTCGGTACAAAGGAAGGGAAATTCTGCGTGGAGGATAAATTTTAAAACAGAAATGTGCGGCAGCAGTGTACAGTCAAGTGTAGCGTTTGGTGTAAGGCCGGACCTGAGCTTTAGTTAGCCTACTTTACATAAATGCAAGTTACCAGGGTTAATATCTGATTTACGATTCTTTATTTAATCTAACATTTATATATTATATTATACACAAAATAATTAATTGTTTCTGCTACTTACAAATTCTGTTTCAATCATATCATTCCTTTTTATATCTGCAAATATTACATTTCCGTACGCAGTCCCTTTGTTTATTATTATTTACGTATCGAAACATGGCAAAGGAACACACACACGTAGAGACACACATTATCCTGAAAACCAAAACACATAACATAACGAAAATCTAACGAGAGGCCGCACGTTCCGCTTTATGCGATGGAGGAACAACGATCTGTCAACGTCATCTCAACCCAAACTGCCCAAACTGACGGCATCCCGAGTCGTACTTAGAAATGTCTTCCATTAGCTGGAAACTCCCCATAACGGCAGAATTACTGAAAACGCCAGCTTCACGCAGAAGAAGTGTAGATATGAGGGCCGAAAGTTCCACCAGGAAGGTGCCAGTAAGGCCCAGGAGTAAAACAAGCCAGGTCACAAGAAGGGCAGGTAGACCTCTGCGTGTACATGCGTAGAATAGAGCTGTTATTCTGGGCCACTTTTAAAGGTTAGCTGGGCGATTGAGTAGCAGAGTGTGGACAGGGGCAGGCTTCCTGTTCGCTCGACCTGAGCACTCTCTTACGATCGGGTCAGCGACCCGAGCCGGAGACCCTGCCCCGTGTCCTTAGAGCGAGCGGGCCTGGCACTCGCCCGAGCCGCTGCCGTCTTCCCATATTCCCGCCCGTATACCGGTCCTGTGATGGAGGGGGGGGGACACGTCAGCACGCCGGGTGGCCACAATAAGCCTTCCGATGTGCCCAGATAGCCAGGACGTTTCGGAATTCCCGAGCAGAGCACGTATCTAAGCAGAAACAGTTAATGAGGGGGACTTCTAATGAATCTGACTGAACGGTCACCGCAGCACAAATTATAATCAGAATAGTTTTAGCCATGAAGTACTAAAAAGAACAAGGAATTTGTTTTGGTGCAGCTGGTGGCCTGAAGAATACAATTTAAACATAGTTCAGACAAAAATACAAAACACAATAAATAGCATATAAATTGCTTAATAGGTATGTTTCGTCTTAGTAGTTATAGAGTGCTCACAGAAAGTCTTGGAATAAAAAAAAATGGAAATTTATTGGTTTCATAACAAAAGTCCATTGATAAGCCATGTCTCACGTCTCTGCACTTATGTTCCATGCAGGCGTTTTATTTCTATTAGATGTCGATTTTTTTGACTGACACATTCAGTTCTGTTCTTGCCATTTCGCTATTAATTGCAGTCATCTGTCCCCAAGGGAGACTAAACACAAATGTTTAGTTTTATATTACTGCTAAGGTGTTACTAATTAAAAAAAACAGAGTGCCTGTACATGTACTATTTAGCTCTATAGCTCTTTTACAACTTTACTTTTGGTTTCAATTTATTACTACTTGAAATTAATGTTTTACTTAAAACCACTAGTTGTTTTTAATATAACATTTTGTTTTGTGAACAAATGAATAATACTGTATAATAATTTCTGTCATAATCCCAATAAAATTTGCAATATATTTACTGAGAAAGCAGCATTTTCCCCAAGGCTTCCCGTGAGCATCCCACACCCCATTCCGTCACTAAACGATAGACCCACCCATCTATTTATGCATCACTATTCTAAATGCTTACCCCAGGTCAAGTTCACGAGTAAAATAATAAATGACTTTTTTTTTCAAAGTAGGACATTATTATTATTATTATTATTATTATTATTATTGTTTTAACTAATAGAGATTGATGGATGGATGGATGGGATTAAAAGGGGGCATGGGGGGGTGATTGGGAGCAAGACCCACATCTGCATGGCGGCCCGCAGTTTGGACGTGGGGAAGCAGCAGCGTCTTATACAAACAGAGAGCAGGTGTGGCTCAGTGGCGAGTGCAGCTCAGCCTGCCTGCCTCTGCTGCATGGAGCCTTTATCCAGCCACATACTGTGCTCCTCTCTCTTGTTTGTTCAGTGGGTGCCTGTCACTATTGCCACAATAGTGCATATTTAAACTGCAGCTCTCCCTCTCTCTCTCTCTCTCTCCCCCTCTCGCTCTCTCTCACTCTCTAACCCCCTTATTTTTTTCTATCTTGAACTTCCTTTCAAATCCTCCCCCCCTCCACA
>JAODKN010000079.1:12911297-12926521 GCA_026774425.1 Petrocephalus zakoni
GAGGGGCACCCTCCCCGACAATGCTCGGTGGGAGCATTGAGGGAGTATTGAGGAGGGGCACCCTCCCCGACAATGCTCGGCAGGAGTATTGAGGGAGTATTGAGGAGGGGCACCCTCCCCGACAATGCTCGGCGGGAGTATTGAAGGAGTATTGAGGAGGGGCACCCTCCCCGACAATGCTCGGTGGGAGTATTGAGGAAGTATTGAGGAGGGGCACCCTCCCCGACAATGCTCGGCGAGAGTATTGAGGGAATATACAGGAGGGGCACCCTCCCCGACAATGCTCGGCGGGAGTATTGAGGAAGTATATGCAGGAGTATCGGAGGGCCACGGATACCCTGGTGGATTCAGGCAGACCCTGAATATGAAAACACAGGGGTGCTGGAGGGGAGGACCACTCCAATGGCCCCCTGAATGACAAGGACTCTACAAACTTTGGAACATAATTGGATTGGTCTGGGTTGGGGGCTCAAAATATGATGATGATGATGAGTAACCCTTTATTGCTATTGCAATACACCATGTCACTGGTCACAAGTACCAGCGAAAGAATTGGTCATCATAAGCGGTAAATTGTATTGTACGTGTTCGAGTTAATTAAATATAACCTTGTTAATTTTTATAATTACATTTTAGGTGTATAGATAGCCTAAGATTTCTTTTTGTCTTGGAGATAAAGTGCTTATTAATTTATTCCAAATTAAAAGCAATACACCAAGCAACTCAAGAAATGCAATCAGAGTGATGCATCTTCAGGAGCCATCTTCAGGAAAGGTTTAATACTGCACTCCCTGAGATGCTGCAAGACCTCTGGCGCTCCTGCTTGAAGGGTCCCCTAGGTAAGTAATAGCAGTAATGGCACTGCAGACGGCTGTGACCAGCATGCACCTTATAAGACTAATTTAACAATATTTACCAATATTTCACCACCCCCAAAACAAATCGCTTTCCTTGCTGTCTTGCTGTATTTTAATATTTCTATTAACTTCGCCAGAATGTACACTGCTGTATTGACTTCCTGTGTACATACCATGAAAAAGTTGCCAATTGGATCTGTTCGCTTGGAACATCGTCGACTAGCATTGTGTGGCTTCTGCCAGGGACCTTTCAGTGACCATGTGTAGACACTGTGGGGGAAGGGGACTTATTAGTGACAGACCTCCGCCCAACCATCCACAACTGCGCATGTTAGCCGTTTACTACTCAAGGTGAAACGCACTGCTTATAGCAAAGACCCCCATTTTATCAATAACACGATGACACACAAGACCCGTGTGATCGGTGCGCATAAACGCTCCAATTTCAACCGGGTTTGTTAACGAGTAATAGCTTCCCGGATTCGGGGAAGCACCTGCAGATGGATAGCACCGAAGGATGGCAATTTAACGGAAGATTATTCAGTGCATCCCCAGGGAGAGTAACCTCGCCGGGCGTAATCACGCCAGTGCTCCGTGGGATTAAAATGATCGCTGGACAGGCTCACAAAAATGAGTCCAGCTGTCACACGGCATGTCGGTCACAGCTGGGAGAAGCCTGGGTGTCTTAAAA
The DNA here is from genome assembly GCA_026774425.1 of Petrocephalus zakoni. NCBI lineage: Eukaryota > Metazoa > Chordata > Actinopteri > Osteoglossiformes > Mormyridae > Petrocephalus > Petrocephalus zakoni. The sequence continues at coordinate 12,912,846 of JAODKN010000079.1, forward strand.
CATTAATGAATCTGCTTAATAATTACCCCAAGACACCGCCAGCACACGGGGGATCGGGGAGGGGGAAGCTAGCACAGCGCTCGGCACGCTCCCCAATGCTCCTCTATTATTTTATATTCTTATGCTTTTGTGTTGATATAATTTCCCTACTTCTCAGTGGTGCAAATACAGAAGGCATTTTTTTTTGCAAATTAAATGATTTGGCATTTCAAACAATCATTTCCCTTATTTCTCCTAAGTTTTTCCCGCGAGCGATCCCCACCGTATTTAAGGAGAGAGTGCAAACTTACCTAGATACAGCGACACGCAAGCTGACCTTGATCGCACATAAAAGGCAGCAGGATGTAGCGTCCAGGACCAGTTGCACTTCTCTGAGCACGCTGCACAGTAGCCTACGTAATCTGTTTTCCCTGATAATATATTCATTCATATAAAAATGAATGATTTGGATTCAGGGGATATTTCTTAAATACGTTCCGTTTTTTCCCTAATACCTGAAGCAAAATAACTGATCTCCCAGCATCCCCAGATCCACGACGAAAGCCAACACGCATATGGGAGCAGACCACTAAATCAACATTTTTTTCCACGCCTGCTTGAGCATCTGAATCACGCCGGGGCACGGAGGATCGCGGCGTCCTTGAGGAGCATTGCAATAACATGAATGGGATACATAATCATTTCCTACAGAGACGTTACAATGAAAGGATCGCGTTGAGCTGTGGCATGTAATTATTTTAGGACGGGGGCTGGCGCCGGGACACGCAAGCTTTGTCTGAAGGCGGGGGAGCGGAGCTGTTCAGCACCTTTCCGGGCGGACAGCTCACTAGGGCTCCGCATCCCGGTAATAATTTCCGCTTTCCTCCTTTCTGCTCTCTGTCGGATCCTCCAGGAGGGAATCGGGACCCTTTTCAGGAGATACAATCCCCGCAATACAAAGAAAAGTTGCTGAATCGACTACGGGACGGGACGAGGGAGGAGGAATTACGCCTTACAGTTAAGTGTATTTTCAGAGCTGCAGGGCAAATGTTAAATGTACCATGTGGCGTTTTGTAAGATGGGCACCTAGTATAGTAGCTACGGAACTGAAAAGGACACGGTGGGTACTAGGTAACCCGGACGGTGTGTTACGGCTTAGCCTGCCATTTAATATTACTAGTGCCGTTCGGCTTTCGGTTAGTTAATCACGTTTTAACAAATCCAATTTTCCAGTACCTATTATAGCCTAACTAAATACTGATATTGATACAGCAACGATAACGCAATGGTTATACCATATTTAGAAGGAATAATAGATACTTCAGGCTAATGAGTATAACCGCATGCGTGGAACAGTTGCACAATTATTAAATGCATTTTTTATGATAGTGCAAAATATTTCAGGTGGGATAGCTGCTTACTTGGAGAGTGGTTAAAATGGGCGCTCTTCCTTCAGTACCGCGGTAGGTGTACATCGGAAGGTCACAGTGGTGACAGGAGAAGAGGGGGCATCTGGAGAAATATTATGAACCTTAAAGACGGTCGAGATCGGTCACGGTAGTTTCGAAAACGTATAAACAATATCTCGGCCTATGCATAAAACGTGAAAGAAATGGTGAAACACTGAACGCATTAATTGCACAAACGTGTTTTAAACTGATGCAAGTTAATGTGACATATCGATACAAACACGTTCGTGTCTAGGTATTTACCTATGCTTAGTGTTATCGTTTCAGCTATGATCACTTATTACCTGGTTTTGTTTTTTTAGGTAAGGGACACAAGAACCGAAACTGCGAGGTCTAGAGAGAACACTTCAGCTATGTCCGGAAAGTCAAGCATTTGTGGATTTTAGTGCGAAACCCCTGGACCCATTTCCATGGCAACGGTTCACATGGACTTGACCATCAGAAGCGCCATGAACCACCTGCACGGGGGCCTCAGCTCCGGAACCACGGAGAAGGCTCGTCTGGAGCTGAGCGAGAACCCGGACACACTGCACCGGGACATCCAGCACATCCGCGACATGATCGTCACCCGGCCCGATGTGGGCTTCCTGCGCACAGATGACGCCTTCATCCTCCGCTTCCTCAGGGCCCGAAAGTTCAATAAAGCCGAGACCTTCAAGCTGCTGGCCCAGTACTTCCAGTACCGCCAACAGAACCTCCATTTATTCCACAGCTTCAGGGCCGACGACCCGGGTATCAAGCGAGCCTTGATGGATGGCTTCCCTGGGGTTCTAGAGGCTCCTGATCAGAACGGCCACAAGATTCTCCTCCTTTTTGCCTCCAACTGGGACCAGAGTAGGTAAATGTTCACATTTCCGTTTTCAATATCATTTGCAGGTCTTGCGCGAGAAGAGGTTTGTGAGCACAGTAGTCGCAGAAGAATGACCCAGAGGAAAAGTCACTAGTGATTAAGGAGCTGAACTTTTGAGTAGATGGTTTAAGTCTCTCTGTGTAACATCACTGAGGAATTACATATTAATTTGAAGTTGTTTTTAACTGCTAATGCAATGCAGGCAGTATATTAATGACACCCCCACGCTACATGGGCTGAAATGGTCAGGCAGGCCAGATAAACCCTAAAGTATTGAAGATAGCCCATCCTGTATCTGAGGTCTGCAAGTCAATGGTTTTTTTGTACCTGCAGCAAAGGACTTTTGGTCCTTGCCTTTCCAGTCCATGGTTTCTTGCGTACGTCAGCTGTGTAAAGCAATTGGCACTCAGGATTAAATATTCCTTTTGCTGCTGGAATGCGGTGCGTGGATACAATCTGAACACACCATATGATCAATTATAAGGCTTATTAAAGGCAGGTGGGGAGGGCTGCAGGTTGGCCGAACGGGAAATCGATGCTTCTGCACTAAAATCAAGCTGGTTCTCACATATTCCACAGGAGCTCCTTCACAGACATCTTGCGGGCCATCTTCTTGTCCCTGGAGGTCCTGATCGAGGACCCCGAGCTGCAAATAAATGGCTTCATTCTCATCATCGACTGGAGCAACTTCACATACAAGCAGGCTTCCAAGCTGACTCCGGCTATCTTGAGACTTGCTGTTGAGGGACTGCAGGTGGGTGACATGTAGGTTATTCAGGTTTACAGTTATTATGTGTAAGAACCCTTTGTGACATCACTCCGTAGGGATACTTGCAGATGTTCAGAGATACTGGCCGATGGTGACTAATAGGGTTACCGGGAGAGATCCCTACTGAATTGTGGATATATCTGCTGGTGGAGATCACAACCAGCTTTCTTGATGATTGTGATTTCCTATATGAACAGGAGATGGCTTTAGGCTCGCCAGTAGATTCCCTGAGCTGACTTTGAACACGCTTATCTACACCCTAGACCCGGTCTGCTGGAAGAACCAGTATAACTACCCACAAAAAAACGTATCCAATAAAAAAAACCTCCCTGCTAGCATTTTCTGGGAATGAATGTAATATGTCTAAATACTACCTAGTGCTGCCCTCGTGATTTCACAGCGTGATGCATTCTTACACCCTGCAGTCTGGTAGTTAGTTTATACTACAAAGCCCATTTCATTCTCCATGTTAAATTATTACTTTGATAATCTGGGCTAGTGTCCAGTATGCACAGCTATCTAAACCTCTAAATATTAGCGAATAAATGGTAACGGCGCAGTAGCAATCCTAACCAGGCACCTGGCCCCCCGTCTCTCCTCTCGCAGGACAGTTTCCCCGCTCGCTTCGGCGGAATCCACTTCGTCAACCAGCCGTGGTACATCCACGCTCTGTACACCGTCGTCAAGCCCTTCATCAAGGACAAGACCAGGAAGCGGGTAACTGCACCAACCCCTAGCGTGACAGGCAGCTCCGGGTCTGCTGAGGAATTACCGTCTTATACATAGACACACACGATAAATAAATGACCATATAAATAAAAATGTGAATATATATTTAAAAATAACATATAAATAAAATGGCCATCGATAGAACAGAATAAGCAATAACGAAAGAGCAGAGAGAGCCGTGCAGCGCTTTTGTCTCCTCACTCTTCCCCAATCCGTCATTATTCTGCCCATCTGTGTCACACTCCATCTTCGCGTTTGCTGCATGACAATACTTATTGACCCACTATACCGTCACCATCTGCTCCTCCTTTGCCAACGGGATAAAGAGATTTTTTTTTTAAGTCAAGCTGCTGCACTGGACATTTGTTTGGGAAATTGGGGAATGTAGGTCTCTCTGGCGTGTTTGTATTTGGGACAGGAAGTGCAGTTTTCCTGGTCACCTTGTCACAGTAGCTTCATGGCTACTTCCATTAACAAGTCCCGCTGTTCCACGTTAGCCTGTCATCATTGCCTGGACGCAGTTGTTGTGGATAATGACCTGGCTGCATTTGGCATTTTGGACCCTCGACACATTATAAGAATGAGATTTCTGCTCTCTGTCTCTCTCTGTCTCTCTCTTTCTTCCTCTCTCTCTGAAACATCACTTAGTGATCAAGAGTCCAGCATGTTTTATTTACATCTTCATTCCCGAATCTGGCCTGGAATATGAAACTATATTTTATTAATTATAAATCATAAGTCATACGTCTCCTGACACATTACGTACATCTTTACCCTCCACCCCCGTGAATCTTTACAGATTTTTCTCCACGGCAACAATCTGAACAGTTTACACCAGCTGATTTACCCAGAATGCCTGCCATCCGAATTCGGGGGCACCCTACCGCCATACGACATGGGGACATGGGCCCGGACGCTGCTGGGCCCAGATTACGACGACGAGACAGAGTACACGCACACGTACCACGCTCTGCACGTGGGGGGGTCCCTCTGCACCTCTCCCGGGGATGATTCTGAGAGCCTAGTGAGGAGGTGAGATGTTTTACCTCCACACACACACACACACACACACACACACATGAACCGCAAGGTCTCACATTTTATGAGTATGATGCTGTGTACCTGTAAACCAATAATAACGCCTTTAATGAGTCAGGTGACTATGAAGAAGTCAAAAAATGAAACGTTGTATCAGATGAACTGTTAAGCAATGCAGCAGCTGTAATAGTGAAGCCTAATATTTATAGTCTGTAGGTAATGTAGGTAAGGTATTACTCACACACTATATTTATGTACTGTGTATATATATAAATGGCTGGGCTTATACTCTATAACGGTGAATTGCAGTTTCAGTTAACAGAACTGAAATTTGGGCAGCTGCCAGATTCTTCGGGCTCAGAGAGACTTAATGGCTTACGGCTGTTGACACGACGGAGCTTTTACGGGGTTTAGTTGCGTCTGGGGGAGGATTTCGCATTCCGTATTTGTTTTGACGCGAATCGAAAGGCTGCGTATTTTATAAGGCGGGGATTGCGATGTTTGCACAGCACGGCCACAGGTGTGCTGAAAGACGCCCGTCCGGGAGCCCACCGGTCGAGGTATGATGCTCACAGCGGCCGCATCCCAGCAGGTCGTTTCACAATCGGGATGCTGATGGGGGTGTGAGCCTGGCATCTGCAGGGGGTGACCCTCCCTGGAGAGGGGTGCTGTCCTTCAGACCAGGCCAGGCTGCCTGTCTTGCCTCTTTAATCAGGGATGACTTGGTGCAGTCAGTTTCCTTACCATGCCCTCCGCCGTCTCAGAACCTGGCATCTGTTCCAAGGTCAGCCTCAGCTCCATGAGCCAGTCTAGAAGCCTCCATGCTTCATCCTAGCTCAGACTGTCAGCTTCAGACTGTCTTGGTGAGACAGAGGGCATGCTGGTATATATTACAGCAGGGCTCCGATTATCAGCCTCTCTGCCTTGAGTGGGCTGGTGACTGCACAGTGCAGAGTGCAATAAGCCATGTTTGATAGATGACAACCAAAAACCTCCAGTATGATGGAGAAATGTGTCCTAAATATGTCTTCCTCTCGCAGGTCCCAGTCTGCTCTGGAACCCGAGATGCTGAAACTCGGAGAGGGCGCTATCACACGGCCCTTGCTGGCTCTAGACTGAGCACACCTGAAGGAGGCCTCATTACTCCGCTCATAGTACACATATCACTCCGCCCACAGCAGCCAGGGCAGGTGGGGACCAACCGGACCTTTATTCCTTCACATTCAGCAGCTGGCACCTTCCACTCCCATCTACAACCAACCAATCAGATGTAATCGGATGTAAGAGGAGGGATGGAGACAATGAGTGGAGGTTCATAGTAACCTATTGCATCTTCAGATTCTCTATTAAGAAGACTGTATATTCAGTGGTGCCATCTCTGTGCCCACATTAGTACTGAGGGCTCAGTGGCCACAGAGGAACATCCTCAGATTGAATGTAAAAATTGTTCTAAATACCATAATGAATCTGTACAGCTACAGAATACAGACAAACAGTTTTAGGTAGCTGTTTGTCTGGTGTTCACGGCACGGGGATGGACCCCTATATGTTGCCAAATTCCTAAATGATATTTATTGTATTTAAGTGTTTGTCGTTTCTGTCATAACTCTGAGGATGCTTAGGAATTGACGTATTACGCCATTTTGTCTTTCCGTGACTTTTTTTTTTTACATTTATTTTACAGACAGGTGTCTGAAGGAACATGTTTTCCGTAAACTTCACAAAGTTGAAAGTAATTTTTTTAACTGTACACATCGAACACCAGACTGAACAGATACAGGGTAACGTCTGCTAATGTACAGGCCTGCATTTGACACATCTCTCATAGCAATAAGATTTCAGCACCAAGAAAAAAAATTTAAGAATTAATCTATTTCTGAAAAAAACAATGCAAAAAATAAATTACAAAAATAAACGATTGCTATTAAAAACGCTTAAATTTTACAAGGGTAATCATTCACACGGTTACTCTCTAAAAGGGGACTACCATTTTTATGTGTTAATTGAATTGTCGAATGAATTGCATGATTAAATGAATCAAAATGCGTTAGTTGATGCCTCCATTATTTTATTCGTGCTGAAGAGTTCAAATGTGTCTATTTTTATTTGAAACCTCACATACTGCCCTTTTAATAAGATACACTCCCATTTAGTTAATTCCCTGTCAAATAAATTAGTATTGAATTTACTTGGGATGAATTAATTAGTTGTGGCTGACTCCAAAAGTAAAACAAGATTAATGGCGGAAAATGGGCATTGATTTTATTCATTAAAAAGACAAAATGCGTACAGCAGCTTTACATGTTTCAGTGTTATAGAAATACCTTGACTTTAATTTTGGTTAGCATTCAGGCTATTTATTCCACGCGACGTCTCCGGCAGCGCACAAAGGGTAATTAAGATCTCTGTTGGGTGGAAGTGCAGTGCCGCCCGTGGCCTGAGAGGCCTGTAGTCTGACACCCCCGTCTCTGTACGCAGCTAGCGGAGATGCTTCGGACGCAGCAGGGATCTGCTGATGGTGACACAGAGAATCGGATCGCGGCTCCCCTGTATTTCCTGCACTGTCATTCCTCAAAGTTGGCGTGCGGCTCCGGCTTACGCCTCCATAAGCCACGCTCTCGTTTGCCGGCTTCCTGTACCGCGGTCGCGCTTAGCGGCACCGTACAGCGGGAAGGATAGCGAGATGGATCCGCCGGTGTTCTTAAGGCACAAATACACGTTTACACATTTGTCGTTCCTCTTACTGGGGGTTAGCCGCGGCCAGAGTCCAGACATTGGAGCAGGACAGCATGTCCATAAAAGCACATTTATACCAAGGCAGACAACGAAGTCTAAGTACATGACACTTCTGCCGTTCTTATCTGCCCTCTATATTGTGATACGGATATAGCACCGGACATTTAGGCATGGACAGTTTTTCTGAAATAGTTTTCCATTTAGTGTTAACAGTGTACTGTCAAAGAAGAATTGCGGAAGTATATAACTGGCCCATTACATGGTTGCCAGGTCTCACTCATCTGGCGTGAAACCCGCGCTTTCAGACACAAAGAATCTTACGGCAAATCTATATGATTCCGCTGTAAACCGAAAATTAGCTACATCAAAAGCGCTCGGGTAGTTTGCAAAACCTACAGGCTATTTACAAGGTAATAATAACTACAATATGGAAATGTAAACGCGTGTGAGTGTGTGTGCGGACTTGAAAAGTTGGCAAAGTTGCCCTGCCATTATTTGCCAGTTATCTTAGTCAAGATCATACTGGTGGCCTAGAGTCCCCCGGACCACCACAGTTATATGTTAATATAAAAACATCCCAGTTTTTATTACTGGGATTTGTGCCATTTGCCAGCCAGAAACAACATGTAAATTTAACAGAGGCAGCAGTGGGTGCTCTGAGCAATAATTTTAATGCAACCAGTTATCAAGGGGTTTGTCAGAAACGCCCCATGTGCTCAGTCAACAAATTAATTACGGCTAATTTCGAGCTTGGCTGGAACAGCACGACCTTTTGGGCAGCGAGGCCTGGAGTCGCCCACCAAAGCCCCGAACTCTCCGCAACTCTGCCCGGGACCGCAGGTCTCCGTTAGCCGCAGGACCGTTTAGAGGGGTGGCACAGGGCAGCCGCGGGACATCTGATAGCGAGCTAACGCAGAGGCGGGCTGGCATGGGGCTGGCATGAGGCTGACTGGACGTGACGGAGCCCGGAGCAGACGCGCGGGGAATCTCCCTGGCCAATGAGCGGATGTCCACAAGGCAACCCTGCAGACGGCGGCCTGGCGCTGTGTGTCGACTCCAGGAAATCACTCACACGAGCTTCCGAAGCTCCAGATGACAGTTTTATGACAGACTTGTCTTTTAAGTCACTGCAAAGCTGAGTGTCTCCTCTGCTTTAAGCTGATCTACACCAGTCACCCGTAGACTCATCAGATCGTCTGAAATAATATAAACTGCCCTACACTGCTTGACATTAATTTGACAAACGCATTACTTTAACAATTTAAATTTGACAAACATACGGCTGTCAAGAAGTTGAGTAGGGATAATTGCAGCTAAGCTGAGGTCCCAATCAATGCCCAGGTACAAATGTAAGCAAGACAGTCTTTGCTTTTCTTGGAAGATACTAATAAGACTATTCAAATCACTAAAACTTCAAATCATCGTTCCAGCATGTGTAAGATTAAGAGCATTCTGGGAACAGGCAGAGGTGTCGGGGTAGTACAGGTGTTCCCGGAACAGATGGATCTTGAGGCGTTTGAGTGACAGAATCTGAAAATTGGACGTGGTTCAGCAGCGCATCCCACTTTTGGGGAATCACACATGGGTTCCACAAAAAGTCTAGTAAAACCTCCTGTCTGACCGCAAATATGCCGCTCACCATCTGGTCAGTTTCAGTTCACTCAGTCGTTGTAATGGGTCAGCAAAGAGTCACGTCACTAAACCGTCGATCCAAACTCAACTCAACAGCTTTTAGGCAAAACGATCTGTTGCAGTTAAGGCTTAGTTATCATTTTCTAGGTTTCTAAGTCAGGACTGTCTGTTATATATCTGAGTTGGGTACTTATGAATAGCGAATAAGCTGTATTCTCTGTGCTGTTTTAGATACCACATAAGAAAATGAAATGTTTAGATAGCGATTCCAACAAAACAAATATGATTCCAGAACCTGGGAGGTTCTCGCTAGTCATTAACTTGTCAGTGTACACCTGAGATGGAGAGAAAAAAAAAAAAGGGAAAAGTGGGATTCTTTTTTGGGCAGCATATAAAGAGCCATACATATAAATAATGTGCATAAATTAAACTCCCCTGGCGCCCCCTAGAGGTATTACAGAGAATAGATTAGCATTCTGGTCTACTTAATACGCTATAATATACAAGTTTGTGATTGAAGCTCAGTCTGGTATTTTTAAATCATGGACGTGCAAGTATTAAATTTCAACTTCTCCATTCTAACTTACTCGCACTTGGCAAACAAAGCAATGCTTCTGAATAAATGCAAAAAAGGATTAACCGTACCAAGGGTATGAGTCTTACTAACAAACACAGGCTCAGTAAGATGTCCATATGTTTCAAGCAAACAGTAAATGAACCAGCAATTTTTATTCCCCTTACATTATGACATTCGAAATAAATCATTTGTTTCATGAATAAAATATAAAACCAAAAAAAATACCAGTCAAAAAGCACACAGGGTTTAATTTGTTGAAGACCTTTACTGGAGCTGGAAGACAGCTTTTACAGGGAAACCTCCAATGCACACACCGAATAATTTACACTAACACACTCCTACAGCAGTCAACTATGTAAACCATTGACAAAACATGCTGATCTTGTAAACCTCTGTTCAAATATAAACTGCAATAAGATTGATTCTTTAGTGTTTTTATTGCTAACTGTGCAACATCTTTCCCTAGAAGTGAAATTGCATTTAAATGTCACACCTGAATCCCATATATATGGCTTGAGGGAAAAAGAAAAACAACTTTAAAACATCTAAAAAAATATGGCAAAACTCGGGAGCAAATGCATACTGTAAAATCCTAATTGTAAAACACACAACATCCTAAACTTTCACAGCACAATAACAAAAGAAAACAAGACAAAGTAAGGAATAAAGGAAAAAAAAAAGATTTCCACAAAAACCTTAATACAACCTTTTATGCAAATCAAAATAGGGTCCTTGGCCTCCACCAATCAGAACAGAGCTGCATTTCAGCACTTCCTGTCACATGAATACAATTTATTCTGACAGGCCCCAAATCACAATGTCCACAGAAGCAGACTGGAAACAAAGTGGCAGACACGTCCAGCAAAAGAACACACAGTGGACCCAGTGGGATACACTAATGCAAGAGCAGGATTCCTTCACAAGCATCAGCCATACTGGCTGTACCTAACAAAATCCATCAAAAGTCCCCCATTAGGACAAAGGAGTGATTATACACAATGGTTAGCCACATTGCTGGCTGTAAACTCACTTTACAATTAATATACTAGCTAAAAAACAAAGATTGTGTTCAAGTTTGATTTATTTCTGATAAATAAATGTAGTAAACCCCAAGAGGGGTAGTTCACGCCTTGAACCACACTCATAGGCAGCACCCAGGGCACTTCTCTTGGGTCCTATCTGACAGCAGTGCACAGGCAGCACCCAGGGCACCTCTCTTGGGTCCTACCTGATAGCAGTGCACAGGCAGCACCCAGGGCACCTCTCTTGGGTCCTACCTGATAGCAGTGCACAGGCACTCCTGCTAGCTTACAATCGCATCTTAAACAGGGACAGAACTAATGACCTGCCCCAGATTGTACACACTGGATGAGATATACAGTCACAGGGAAGGGAAAACAATGCCAGGGCTTACTGACAATAATAGTTTACTTATAACTCTTGACCAGCAAATGCGACATATGAAATATAAAAAGAGATCTTTTTTGAGGCTGAGGCATATGCAGTATTATGCAGCCATCAGAAGTAAAAAAAAAAAAAGAAAAAAAACTTTAAAAGAAAGAGATAAAACCTCGTGTTCTACCTTAAACTACATATAATAACAATCACAGTTCCCAAGAAATTCCTTACTGAACAAACCAGACACACAGACAGCAACGCACCCGATTCATACCAAACAAGCGCTCAGCCTGACGACTGTTGTGAATTAACCAGCCAGCATAAATAAAAAATTTACATGCTACAAGATGAGAAGACTCAATACATACTGGTAATACAACACTTCAGTGGAAGATATTTCACTGTGAGAGATCAGTGCAGCTTTTGCATAGTACCTTCACATTTTTACATCCAATGCACAGCTCTGCTGTGATGTCATCACACTGCGACCTGACATCATCACCCTGTGACACGTTGATGTGTCACTTAAGATGAACATGCACAACTGGGCTTATACAGACTGCAGAGTTTAACCTTATGGAAATAATTGTGCATCTAAAAGTCCAATTGGAACTCAACAAAAAATAAAAGTATGGCTGAGGACAAAACCCCAGCTTTTAAAGAAAATTATTAAATTTCCCACCCCATTGGAGAAGGAAAATTGATGTAAATAAAGAAAAAGAAAGCAAAATGAAGTAAAATCTGACAAACAAACTAAAGTGATATTCACATGCAGACTCCTTGGGCCAGAGGGAGATTGTGGTAGTTATCTTCAACTGGATTTTACCCCCCTCCCCAAAAGCATCCGATTTCTCTGGGCCTCAAAGCTTTACGTGTCTGGAAAACAGGGAAAAACCGGAAAGAGGCTCTGTAAGTTTAGTGTTCTGCCGTGTCTGCAGGACATTTCCCGACCTGAAACTGCTCACCTTGGGCTAAGACACAGGCAGAACACTGAGTGTTGTGATAGAAAAAGCAGCAGTGTGTGCAATTTACGCTGCTACAGCAGTACATTTCTCTGTATTTGTTTAGCGTTTAGATGTACGGCAACAGCCTCACTTTCAATAAGACGACCAGATAATCTAAGTCAGGAAGGACACTTTGAGCTACTTAAGGTTTTACAAACTACTTTAAAATTGAAAGGCTCCTGTGCTTTGCTTAATAGTTCAGGCCTTCTTGTGCTTTGACAGGCTTGTTTCCTTGAAGGGTTCATCCAGCTTTCACACTGACATTAGTGACACATGCCTGATTATAGGAGACTGACCAATCAGCACACCGGAAGAACTCGGTGCTTATAGGAAATCCAGGTCCTTTTAACTTGAGTGGTAGTTTGAAAATACTATCCTAGCTCAAAGTGTCCTCCCTGACATAGATAATCTGGTCACCCTAACTTTTATGAACCAGTAACAAACAAACAGTACTTACCTGCTGGCATGTTTGTAAGGAATTCCTCTTCAGGAACTTCTGCTGAGAGAAAAATACCACATTCATCCAAAGTGAAATTCTGTGCAGATCCTGGGCCGTTTTTATAGCTTGATATCAATCTTAGGGATTTCATCATCATCTGAGCCGAAAAAGCATCATGGCAGATGGGACATGGTTATGTGGCCACGTGCCAGGAACGGCGCGATTCTGCAGAAGCCAATTCTGGTGGTTTTCAAATAGTCATCGTACCATGGCCCAGAAGTGCAGACCACGCCACAGAAAAAGTGCAAAAAAGCACAAAAGAGTTCAAAACAAAACATTTCTCTCAGCAATTCGCATTTTTTTCCACGTGTCATGTACTTCAGGGCCACCGCAGTTTTAAGGTCTCCACCATCAGTTCCTGGTACATGGTCCACTTCTCGTACACAAATAAGGTCTAATTGAGATTATTTAAGGCTTTTGGTGCCTATGCTGGTATATAAGAACAGTGTGGTGTACAAATTCACCACTTTAACACCACATTACTAATTCTTAGTATAACGAACTCTGAATTTTCCACTGATCAACAGCATCTGACTAATAAAACAGGCAAATACCTGTATCCTTAAGTTGAATAAATCATATTAATAAATGCTGTTTGCACTGCAAGCTATATTCTTGCAGTTACAGCTTATTTTATCGTATTTTATTTTAATCCAAACGCACAATTTGAAAACACTTTCAATATGACTTATGCAGCATGTTTTCAAATCTCAGAAACCATTTTATGCTATGATGAGTTTACTTTCCTTTCTTCCCCTTATTTGTCCTGATATTTAGCCCCATTTGTGTTGAAACCACCCCATGAAACAAGGTCTTACCTTCCGGAGGGAAGTATTCATGTGCTACTTCCTCATGTCCTTCCTTATTTACATGTACAATATCCTCCTGCACTATTTCCTGTACAGGTGTGACCTCTTCCTGTACTTCTGGTACATTTCTGGCCTCCTTTTTTACTTCTTCTGCAGGTGCAGCCTCTTCCTCTACAGGTGTGTCCTC
>JAODKN010000079.1:12926967-12939659 GCA_026774425.1 Petrocephalus zakoni
GGCTCTTCCTCTTCTGGTACAGCTTCATCCTGCACTTCCTCTTCTACAGGTGCAACGTCTTTCTGTATCTCATCTTCTGCAGGTGCAGGCTCTTCCTCTTCAGGTACAGCCTCTTCCTGTACCATCTCCTCCTGTACTTCAGCCTCTTCAGGTACAAGTTCTTCTTGCAACTCCTCTTCTAAAGACACAGTCTCGGCTTGTGCTTCCGCCTCTTTTTCTTCCTGTGTTTCCTCCTGTACAGGTGCAGCCTCTTCCTGTACTTCATCCTCTATAACCTCACCTTCTTCCTGTGCTTCTTCTTCTATATGTATACCCTCTTCTTGTACCTTCTCTACAGATATGTCCTCTTCTCGTGCTACATCTTCTTCAGTTTCAGTCTCAACAAACTCCTCCTCTTCCTGCATTTGTTCCTCTATAGCTGAAGTCATTTCTTTTATTGGAATATGCTCATCTTCAACCTCCTGTGCAACTGCTGCACCTTCCTCCTGTACAGTTACTGGTTCTTCCTCAACTTCCTGCTCAACCACTGCAACTTCTTCCTGTACAGGTTCTTTTACAAATTCCTGTTCAACAGCTGCATTGTCTTCCTGTATTACCTCCTCCAAAGGTCCAGAGTCTTCTTGTTCGTTTTCCTCCACAGAGGCATCACCTTCTTGTGATTCATCCTCCCCGGGACTAGTTGTTTCTTCTAGAGGAGCATTCTCAGCTTGTATATGTAGGGTCCCCATGCCCACGGTGTCATCTACAGGCATTGCCACTACTTCCTCTTCCTCCACTTCCAAAACTGGCTCTGATGCTCCATCGAGCTCTTGCTCCTCCACATGCCTGGGCTCTGTCAAGCAACACACACAGACTTATCCCAGGTTAGTCAGGTAGGGGGTAGAACTAGAGACACAATACTGGAGCAAATATGAAAGTGGGAGAAAACAAACATGCCTTAAGAGGGTGATGGTGTTCAAAAGCAGTTGAGCCTCTTTATTGTATATCACGTGTTGCCCATCGGCCTTAATGACTGCAAACTGTTATTCGTGCCCCCTCCCCCCCTACACACACCTGATGCAGTTTTCTTTTCTGCCACATCCAACTGGACCTCCTCTTCCACATCCGGTTCCACATCTAGTATCAATTCTGGCTCTGCTTCTGTACACCAGGTTTTGAAAACATTCATTTATTCATTGTAGGGAGGCCCTGAAGACACAGGGCTATTTGAACATTCCAAGTGCATATATAAGCCAGAAGTGTAACAGTGACTGGATTTTTTCATGTACTATACATTTTACACACCATTCTGCACTATGAAACTCAATTAAGGAGCTGAAATCTAGTACCTGATGCTACCAACTGTACTTTATTTCAGAATAAAGATTACAAATGTGGTTTGCTATTTAACTGTGAAAGGTGACTGTCATTGTCACAATGCACTTAACCCATGTGACATCATGACACAGCAGTGGGCACACAGCTATTTGAGGCCTGGGGAGCAGTGCTTGGGGACAGTGGCTTGCTCAGGGTACCTCAGCGGTACTTGCAAGTCAGGGACTCAAACCGGCAACCTTTCAATTACATGGTCGCGTCCCTAACCATTATGCCACCTTTAAGTGGCTTTTATCATAAACCGACTGGGATTCATCCTGACTTCAGAATCTCACTTCTTTTCATTTGAATGTAACCTTTGACCCCAGCGGAGACCAACTGTCAGAACATCTGAAATTGAGTAGCCTACTTCTAGACTAGTTAAGAAATGTAACTAACCATAATGCCCACCAGGGGGAGCCCTGCCAACCACCCACCTCCCTGTTAGACCTGTGACAGGGGAGCCGGCATAGTGACTCTGGCTTTACCTTCTCCCATCTGGGCTGCTGGCTCATCCACTCGTCCTGCATCACTTGACACCACAACAGGCTTGTCTTTCAGTCCTGAATGTTTCAGATGTCAAGCCCGTGAGGCACATATACATTTGATTTACCTGTATTCATCTCACCACAACTTTAAAAATTCGAATTTCAATTACAAAAAAAAGCTAATTTTAGCACTGCAAAACGTGTAAAATAACGTGTAAAATTTGTTAATTTCCAAGAAATTTTTGAGAAATATTAAAATGTTGAACCTATACAATACCTAATAAGTGTCAGTTTGACTTGGCAGGTCACCATGTGCCATACAGTACATGAAGATGGAGACAGGAAACAGCCTAACTTAGTTACTTTTGCTCCTTGTGCATTCATTTCGTTTAATGTCATGGTTGAGAAGAAAGGGCACCTTCCGAGTTATGCATTAGCGAATAATGAATAAAGAAACTAGCCCACAGAAGGTTTAAAACAACTGAACACACAGCGATGCATTTGTCATGAAAGACAAAATACACCATCTGTGAAAATACTTTATTGTATCTTCTAACAAAATGTCAAAAGCAAATTTATACCATTATTACACAAACTACTGTGCGGTATGTTTGGGAATTTATACATTGTGGGGAGCTCGGTTCTCCTTTACAGGCTCCTACTGTAAAGAAGAGGCTAAAATCCACTTCTGGAAACTTCCAGGCACCTTCGTGATGAACGTGTGCTTCGCTCCCAGCGGCATGCATGACTAAAACACTGAACTACAACTCTGCTTTACAGGACAGCTTGTTCTTTGAGAACTTTTCTCCATCCTCCAAGCAGGCATCGGTGATGCCCGTCTTCTTCCGAATTGAGGCCCAGTCCATCTCCTCACGGACCAGACGCGTCCATAATCACCACTGACCCCATCGATGACTCTAGCTTTTGTGGTCATCGCGAGCACCATGTCACTTTTCAGCCCCCTTATCGGACCGTTTGGCGGATTTCTTTGCAGATTGCTTGGAAGGTTCTTTAGGGGACTTCTTTGGGGCAGGTTTGGGAGGCTTCTTGAGAAGCTTCTCTCCCTTGTCTTTCCTACCTCTCCCGGCCTTTTCTGCCTTCTTGCCATGTTCCGGCTCCTTCTTCCTTGGAACTCTCTTCTCCTTCTCAGATTTTTCCCTTCTATCGGTCCCCGTCTTCTTTGTAATCTTTGGCTTCTCCCGTCTCTCTCTCCGCACCTTCGTGAGGCTCTCCACCTTTGCTTTCTCTGCTTTCTCTTCCTTCACCCTACGTTTCTCTTCTTTCTTCTTCGGTCTAACTGGCTCAGCTTTTCTCTTCTCTTTGAGAGCCTTCTGAGTCCGTTTCGCCTTGGCTTCTTTGGCCACCAGGGACCGGACTTCAGCCAGGGCTATTTTCGCTATCTTTTTGGCCTCGACCCTCTCATGGAGAATAGACATCTGCCTCTTCAAGGCTTCCCTTAGATTCCACTCGATGTCTCTGATGAGCGTGTTGTCTGGGGGGGAGGGGATTGAAACAGGACAGAGACACAGCTGGGAACTCCACCTCAGCGACGTTCACAGCAAACCCGACTTCACACTGCGTCCAAAGCCAGGCAAAGTCATCTGATGTTATGCCAGCAATGAGTAGTGAGATAGCAGGTCAAAACGAGTGAACCAAAGAAAATCAACAGGCATCCATGATTGTCTGCATGACCACTTACTTCTAATAATAGACAGTTGGCCCCACATCCACTGCAACACCGCAACTCCATGCGCAAACTCCTCAAGAGCAAATGACCAGTCAAGGTCCAGATCCAAGAAAGTTAATCACAGCTCTGTAGCTTTTACAGATATACCCAAGCAGGAGAGATGCAACTCTGATAGTAGGCATCAGAAACCATGCTGTACACCAGGCCTCCTGATTGGTTAAGGGGCTCCACACCCTTCAGTTAAACAGTATACCATTGGACACAGACCAGGGCCCTCCAATGACAGATCATGCCAAATACCTTTCGGCTTCACTTTTTTTAAAACTGCTTCTTCTGCAACTGGCACCTCATCTGACAAATCAGAAAGGAAAACCAATCTTAAAAAAATGGCGACCACTTCTAGCAGGTTAGCGTTTGTTTAACAGCAGTAAGAATGTTGAACATCAGGGATGGGGATATTCCTACGTTGTGCAGTTTGTTAGCACGAAGCCAAGCATATGGCAGCCCACCACACAGCTACCGTAGCAGAAGACTGGCCAAAAATCACGATGAGTTCCTGTCTGGCTTGCGTTCACATGCAGAAAGAGAAAAGGTCCCAAGCAGCACTGGACACCCGGGAAGGCTTAGGCATATTTTTGGGTGATATGGGAACCAGAGCTTGCCTTGGAACCTCTGGCCTCTCACCGAGAAACACACCCACACAGAGGGAATACTGGGTCTCAACAAGGGTCAGTCCGCTCAGAATTGGACAGACTTTCACTGCCAGTCACTAATAACTTTGCCTAGAAATCTTTAGCATGTCCATGGCAGACCCACAGTTCAGTCAGCTTGATACTTTTCTCACTAGTTTAGATCATGACTCGAATTTTGTCTTAGCTACAAGCGAGTCTCCAAGAACTACTTGACAAAAGGTGAACGCCGATCACATACTAGGCACCAACACAGATACAAAGCACTCGTCAGTCCTCTTAATGACTCGACACCATCAGCACACCCCTTCAGTGTCCTTCACAGAAATTCCCAATGTGAAGTCCTTCCTTTGAAGCAGATTCTTGGGGATCGTTATATGCGCCCCATTCATTTTTTGGTGGTCCTGCGAGGACTCTGGAATTCCACGGGACAGTTGTCCTCTTGCACCCCCGAGCCTTTGGCGTTGGGACATACCAGCAGTCTCCCCGGCTTCCTCTTCATCAGCTTCTTGTATCTCGAAAGGGGTCATTACGTCATAGAGAAAGACGAGGAATTGGTAAAACCAGCCCGAGCCCTCCTCCGATAAACGACCGGCGGACTCAGAGACGTGCGCAGTTTCGCTATCATCACCAACCAGGCCTACGTTGAACAGATGAGGAATGGAGAGAGAAAAAGAGAGAGAGAGAGAAAGGAACAGAGGGGTAATACGAGCGCAGGCAAGTAACAAAGGCAAGGAACGTGTTAGCAGGCTAAAAGGAGATGTTAACATCTCCAGGAGGAATTAAAGCTAAAGAATTAAAGTATAGAACTTCACAGAAAGACATGCTGAAGGAAAATAGGCAGAAAATGAGCTGGGGTGGATTTGGGCTAAATTTGAGGTAAGCTGGCACATTCTCCTAGGAGCGGCAACTTCAGCCCAGCTGATCTAGCGGCACAGACAGGAACGAGCAGCTGATACTGAGGGCAAACGCTGGAGATGGTCAGTGCTGATGCAGTGTCACACAGACATGGTGCTCATCCTTCCAATTACCTGCTACGCAGAATGAACTTTGTTCCAGAACGGATTCACCATTTTTCCAAATGTATTGCCTATTTTAATTCTTCACAATGACGTCAATATAATGTACTTAATGGAATATAACGATATAGGGCCCAATGGGATTAAACGACTACTCTGGATGAATTGATGAAGCCGGTAAGTTGGGAGACTGAGTCATTACTATGAGGAGTTTCTGACAGGAGCCTCAGACATAGCTTACATCTCAGGTCACTGTGCTGTCTCCACAGTGTCAGGCAGCGGTTTGCTGCTTATTACGGCGACTATTTGCGGTTTGTGACCATATACCATGAGGAAATATTGATAATTTTATTCTGCTTCATAAAACTTCAAGTAAATATTTGTTTTTGACAGTTGATGTAATGTTACAAATTGCATTGTAACAGATATTCAAACATTTCAGGGACTAAGTATTTACACTGTTAAGTTGAAATCACTCATCTAATTCTTGTCACCCGATAAAATTTCTTTTTTTAGACTGTTACTAATTGATAATGATACTAAGAACAGTGTACAGTGGTGCACAGTGGTGCACAGTGGTGTTATTCCAGAACTATATGATGGAAGGGAACAATAAACTAGCCAGCCATGGACCCACCTTAAATGCAGACAAACAAGCACAAAAACTCCAGCACGACACACCGGAACACTTGCCTAGCAGAACCTTTGCATCTTCCGCGTCAAAGTCACCATCTCCATCAGCATCGTATGCTGCAAGGTGTCCTGACGGAGTGAAAAGTCACACACATAAATATTATGGCGTGTTTGGCTCAGCTCATGTGTGGGCCAGACGTGTCGGGTGCAGCTGCTGAACTACAGAGACGTTAGACAGGAAGCCCTTTGTGCTGGTGTCAGGCAGAGTCGAGACGGGGCATGTGGGGCGTTTTCAGCTAGAGCTTCCACCTGTAAGTCTTATTGACCAGTGGGTGCCGTCAGGCGAACTTGGCAACGGGGCTGGAAACCTCTTAAGTGATCACAACTCACAAGCTAAGTTAGTAATTAGGGCTGGGCAATTAATAAAATTCTATTTTCATTTATGATTTTTGACTCTAATAATTATCAAAACAAAATTAATTGCGATAAATGATTATTGTGCCGTATTTTGTTTGGCAATGATTTCACTTCTCAGATAAATTATAGATTTTAAGGAAATCCACTGTTTAAAAAGACCATTGATCAAAATAATTGTGATTTTTGCCATAATCACGCAGCCCTATTAGTAACATTCAAATGTAACGGAATTCAACTGCATTTTAAAATGCCATATATTTAAATACATCATAATTTTAAAATTTCCACCTACAAGCTAAAAAACACTTAGCTACAACCTACAAAGAGCAAATTTCTCATGACTTCTCGTTCTGTCTGTTGCAGTGAGTTAGAACCACGCCAATGGCGGAGAGAGACATACCCAGCACATCCTTGTAGTCCACCAGGTCGAGCCACACTACGGCGACGGACGTCCAGGCGCCCAGCATGGCCAGCACCAGGAACCATGTGATGAACGAGCTCTTCTGGGCATGCTCGGGCTTCTTGCCGTTCCTATTGGCCAATGTCTGCTTCGTGTCTAAGGAGGGGGGGAAAACAGCCCAGTCAAACACGAGTGTGCTTAAAGCAGGATGCATTATGCTGACAGCATGCCGGTGTTTAAAACCAAAACCACAAAATACACACACACAAACATTTTAAACGAATGCTAATAGTTTAAAATTCACCAGGCAAACGATTTTGGCATCTTGCATCACACCAGATCATTTTACTTCTTTGTTTCCCTTTATAACTGAGTTTCGCTGAGTTCCTGGTCACTGCCAAAAGTTTTGCTCCCACAGAACAGACGACACGTTACATTTCGCAGAAGGAATCTGTAATCAGTAGGACCCCTCGCTGTTAGGACCTCACTGCCCATCAGGAGACAAACATGAAAGCAGATTCATGCAGCTGTAATATCAAGTAAGATCATGCATGTCAGACAACTGCTCAAAAGAATGACAAATGTGCAAGGCATACACGTCATTATTCATTCCTTCTGCACACCATCTTAATCACAGCATGCCATCGGGTCCCCACAGAGAGGGAGATGTTTGAGGCCGAACTGAAGGCTGCCAAGTCAGAAGATAACTACAGGAGTCATTAACTGCTTGTCCGACTAGCTCACCTTTAAGTGTGGGCATAGAAATGCAACCTGCAAAAGTCATTTAAAAAGCGGTCTGGCTGTGAAAACATAAGGCCAAAAAGACCAAAATCCATCCAAGCAAACACACTAAAAGAAGTTCCCTACACTTTAAAGGACCATACACCCACATGAGCAAAAGAAAAAATGTGTTCTGCCTCTTTACTGGAAAGGCTTTTACTCTTTTTAATACACTGCAATTTTAATTTGTCAAGGGGGGAGAGAAAGTCATGTGGAAGAAGTTCATAGCAAGAGTCATCAGTTTGCTCAGTTTTTGCTCAAGTTCTCCCGGAGAACAGCAAATTAGTATTTAGGGCTACGAGTTTGTCATTGCAATTGCAAGCATATTCTTTGCAGAATCATAGCTTAACAAGCAACGAGCGAGCATAAACGGAAGCAGATAATCCCTTTGCTGTGCGATATCGAGCAGAAGGTCCGAAGTCCGTTTTTAACACGGCCAAGTGTTCCGCGTTTTAAAATGGAAGATGCCGACTGCAGTTCTAAGCGCGCCGTGTTTATCCTCCGCTCGGTGCCTTAAAAAAACAACTGCCTTGTTGGGATCCTTGTTGGTCCACATTAAAATAATGTGTAAACAAACATAAATTCCTGGATAATTATTCCCCAGGGTGTGCGGACACATGCCTGCAGATCTCCAAAAACCGTGACGGGCGTCGCAGACGCTAGCGGGCCAGCGACAGAAGACCTTTCCCCGGGAAGGGAGGGGCACCTGCATCTCAGCCTACCTCCTTCCTCAGACGTCATCGTCAGGTTCTCCTTCAGGTCCCCCATTCCTGCACGTCATGCAGGAACCCGGGAGAGGCGCAGAACCTGCTTATTTTTTTTACCCTTTCTTGCCCCAAACTACCGAGTATTACTGCTGCCTCCTCCTGGACAGCTAGCTCAGCTAGAACCCGATACCCGTCTGCCCAGCCTGGCGGGGGGGGGGCGGGCGTTATTTATAGACGGGCCCCGTGGACAGGCGGATGAGTTTCAGCACTCATATGGAGAGGCCATGCTCCGGCCACCCAGCTCACTGCAGCGTCACAAGAGTGCGGGGACCCCAGAAGAGCTAAAAATCCAGCCTCGGGATTAGGCTTATACACCAGAGACGGAGAAGGGGGGAGGGCATTTGACCAGGACGTGGCCAGGCAGACGGGATCAACAAGACCGGGACTCTGAAAGGCAGAGGCTCCCAGTCTGCTTAGCTTTATATCAGCTGATACGTCTGGGCAAGCGTTCAGCTACTTGGCTGGCATCTCCAGCACCCTAGACTCCATACATGGTCTGCCCTTAAGTGTCTCCAGCTATGTATGGACCTCACTTCACTAAACAGCTTAAAACTACAGCCACCTATCTTATGCAGTCAAGACCCTCTGTAAGCTACTGATTAAGCATACAATAGAATAAAACCTGAAATATAAATCTTACAGTCTTATTTATGTTTTATTTATGCACCATCATAAACATACTGTCGTGTTCCACACACGGTGCCCACCAATGACTGTCCATAGCAACCGCAGCGCAAAATGGCCAACTCCCACAAACTGTCCGACTTAAAGCCCTCTGCCAGGTCAGCTCACTCCTAGCTGCACTAAAACCCAAACTCGCAGAGTGTCTAGGGTTTCAAAAAAAACTTCTCGGGTTTTCCAATCAGCACCCAAGGGCATGCAGGAAGGTGAACATCTACACCTTCTCGACACACTCCCCATCCACAGACGGCACTTATACAGCCAAACAGGCTGTTCCAGTTCCTGTAAAAAGACCTGATGAAATATGCAGCAGGCCCTGCTCCCACTTAAACCTAGTCACAGTGCTCGTCCCACACATTACTTGTTCTACATGATACTTAAACACCTTCCGTTTACAACTATTTCAACTGGTGTGATCTCTACCCACTCCCTGCCAACAGTGTGCGTAAGCAGGCACACCCATCTATTGGGGTTTAAATGTTCTGGGTGTATCATTTCAGTTGCATACATAAACAGGCAGAGCAAGACAAATTGTGAGCACGCTAGCTACTGCAGCATACCGTTTTTTTTTTGTTTTTAAAAAGGGACACAAGAGAAACAAAGAAATGAAACCAACTAATACTAGGGCAAGAACGTCATTGCAGGAGAAGGTGGAGCCCCCTCTGGGACGAACATGTAATTTGTTTGCTTAGCAGAGACTTACTTTAGGGACAACCAGTATGTCTTGCAGCAGGATGTTTGCTGGCGCAGTTCCAGTATGACATTTCTGATGGGAAATTTCCCTATGTGCTATTTATGATCACAAATACGCTCCCTTATTCATAGACATGGCAGAGCAGAGGCCTTGATGCCCACACTGGGGAATACTGTTAGGCGGCCTGCATTTGCTGACTGGTTTAACTCATATTGTCCATTTACTGCCTGGCTTAATTGACTCTCATCGGTTAGTCTAGTGGTTCCTGGTCATTTAAAGAGAGTAATCACCAGAGTACAGCAAATCTGGCCACCACATGTGAAGATACTTCAACCACCGGATCACCCTTCATTTGTAATGCGGTACTAACTTGCCTATAACCATCTTAAAGCCATGCAGCTAAGCAAAATGTTACACAGTTCCATGCAGGTAAGCCCAGTGCATAATATAAAACCCACACTTCATGCCCCAGGAGCCTTGGATGGCTCAGTTTTATAATTTCTTTTTAAAGCACCAAATAACAGAAAGCGATAGCATCTTTACCAGGTTTTATTTATTGTTGACCAGCCTCGGTGCAGCAAAGATACCTTCTCAAAAGCTTATCAAAGAAGAATATGTAAGAGAATAGACCAACACGACATTGTAGACACTCCCAAAACTGTGAAAGAGGCATTAGAAATGTTTATTTCTGAAAGCCAGGATTCATGTTTCCATTTAATTGCAAACATTGCTTTACTGCCTTCATTGGCAATACTATTAGAAAACAACACATACGCAGAACGAGTGTGCCAAGTATGGTGGCAAATTACCAGAAAATTATCCTCACTCAACCTTCGCCGGAGGTACAAAAGTACTTATAAGACCTGCTTAAAAGCTACAAAGGTCCATTGTGGGCACTGGACGCGCACAAAAAAATAATTATGGGTATCGTTCTCTCACCTGAAGGGGAATTTTTTTAACATTTAAGGTGCGTTTTAAAGGGCTTTGTCGTGAACATTCGGATAAGGCAGCTGTCGTTAGGGCGCTTGCATCACGGCATCGCAAGCAATTATTAACTTGGCACGACCGAACCCGTATCATTATAAACTCCGCGAAAAGGCCGGCGAGTCGTCGTGCATTATTATAACAAATGGGTGTGGGAGATTTCTGCCTGTAGATGGCGCACTTCCGCGTAAGGATACGCCACTTCCACACTTAAATCATGTTAATATGCTAATACGGTTTATTGTCGTTAGGTTGTTAAAAAAATACTAGATCACTTTTGCATCGCCACGTGAAACTTTTTAAGAGAATTAAAGCTCAGAAGCTGGTGATCGGGCTGCAATCTCGCGCGCAGCGAGCAGAAATGGATTGTGGAAGACAGCGATTAGGGGGTTTCAGCAGGGGTCCCGGGTTCGGATAGCGAACATAAAAGCCACGTGTAACCCCTCCCACGGGAGCCCTTTATCGACACGTGAGCATTGGGGAAATCTGCGAGCCCTCTTGCCCTAGACAGCAGACATTCAGAAAACGTTTCCCCCCTGCCAGGAATATAAATTCGCGAGGTTTAAAATAAGTATACTGCTTAAGCGTGGCACGGACTTCACAATTTCATGTTAACCTTAAGTTATCTAAAAATTATGTAAAATATGAGCAGAAAAAAAAACTTTAAGCTACATTCATGAAGTGTCCGGTTTTTAACCCAATACAACGCTGCAATGTTTCAGAAGTGAACCAATTCGTCTGCTTTTTAATTCAACCGCTTATTACAAGTTTGCAAAACTACTTTCAAGGTTTTAAATTGCATTACATTTCTCCGTATAATGGTAAATTCAAATAACACTACATGTCGGTGTCATTTACAAACTATTTTTATATAATGTAGTTTACAGTCAATAAGTATTCTGCATTAATAAAGAAAAACTTTCATAGGCCGATTGTACTACTGCAAAAGTGGTGCGCATCATTATAATAAAGGTGTAACGAACCTTTTTTCGGATGTCCTTTGGCATTTTTCTTCGAAGTCATTGCGATCAACTTTAAATACTATTTAAAATAATCTATTCGTACAAACCACAATTCGCGAATTCTTACATTAAAGTAACCTACTAAAATCAAATCCTTATGCTCCGAGACTGAAGCCCATAGCAACCCATCCACTTTTGTGTGACGTGGAGTTTCACCAATCCAAAGTAGATTTATGCTTTCGGGGCGGAGAAGAATGTAATTTTAACCAATCGTCACGCAGCACTGATTGTCTGATTCAATCGTGTGGATATCCGCAGGTTAGAACCGCCTCGCGCCTGCAGTGTTTGTGAGTATTGGAACGTGGCAACATGGAAGTGCACAGTCCTCGCGAGAGCGGGTTGGACGGGTTACATAATAATAATACTTATTATTATTAATAATAATAGCACCGTGTTTGCGCTGGCTGCTGTTTTATGGAAATGTGTTCAGTCTAATGCGTAAAAATACAATCCTCATTGCAGTAATTATACCATGCTAAAAAATAAACCCTCAAAACAATTCATTGCAATTGAATTAGATAGCAATGCGTATATAACATTACTTACAACAGAGGTATCTATGGTTGAAGTACAGTTGAAATTTTAGAAAGTAAAGAATGTTGAATATTAGTTTAAATACGCTAGTTTCATATCGTTCATGTGAAATGTTTTTTTTTATCATGTCTGTCATGTGTTTATCGTGTTTGTACTGTTTGCCCTTTAACCTTTCACCCTGAAGCCTGTAGTCCACTATTTGCTGGCATCACAAAGTCATCCATGTAAAAAAATGATGTGGAGGTGTAATGCTGGAATTATCTAAGGCTTAGTGTCAGAGGTCATATTTTGAAGATTATTAACCTGTATAACTTTGGAAGCAAAAATTTGAATGGTTCCAGTAAATTATTATATTAGACAGCATAGGTTGGGGTGTACTTAGGATCAGGAACATAAGAACTATACAAAAGAGAGAGGAGCTCGCTTGGGGAGAACTTAACTAATAGCTCAGAGTTGTTAAAATCTTTTCTAGCTCTGATTTAAAGGAACCTAAGGATTCAGCTTGCACTACGTTATCAGGAAGACTATTCCATACTCTAACTAC
>JAODKN010000079.1:12939759-12949825 GCA_026774425.1 Petrocephalus zakoni
TTATTCCTAATACTCCTGGCGTTTAAATACAGAAAACAAAGGGTAGGCCTATTACGGTGCCCACATATAATATTATTATTTGGGGCTTTCTGTTTCCCCCAACTTTCATTCTTAACTAACCTCCCTGCCCCCCCAGTCCCAAGTTTAAACCTTAAAGTACCTTAAAAACGCATTTGAGAAAAGGGGATCATGCAAACTCCACATATGCGTAAACCAGTGGCAGAATTCAACCCCCCAACCATAGAGCAACCATATTTTGGTTTTCAAAAAAGGACGACACTTGGGGCGGGACGTAGAGAGGGGCGTCAAAGCAATGCAAATATGCACATAGCAAGTATTCCAGCTGTAGGAAACAAATCTCAGCATGAAACGAGGCGAAGTCCTGGATATTTCAGGCATTTTGTTAATCCCAAAAAGGACAAATCCGGGAAAAAGGGAACGTTCCTTCGCCGGTCTGTGGCAACAATGCTGAGCCTCTTTCAGTTGTTTAAGCATAGCTGATAAAAATAGCAAAATAACTCATACTTGCACAGTAATGGGGAAAAAAAATCTGTGATATTGTAAAAAAAAATGTGATATTGTCCTAACCACCAGAGGGCGACTTCGAAAAAGAAAAGAGAAGAATGCACCGTAACCCTGTCATTGAACGTCATATCCCGTCTTCGTAAGTGTTTGTGAAGATTATACGTTGAATTCCCCACGCTTTGCCATTTCAGTCAGCAGTGCACGTAGGACCACTGCTATTTCCTCACTTACAAAATCTGACAGCGAGATTTTACGTTTTTACTCAAGTTACTTGAGCCGTGTACAACTGATATTTCACTGGAGCAGACGAGCAAGCAGTTCACACGCTGTGTACAGCAATGTTAAAATGTTGAATGAAATGCAGCGTCCCCAGATGTGCGGGCATGCAACCCCGCCCACAGTCGCGGCCACGCCCACGCCCATGGAGGCGGCCACGCCCACGGCGCGCTCTCTGAATCCCCATGCTGCGCTTCATAAGTTTGTGGGATAAGGGGGCTTAAAATATCCAAAATATTGATTCTGGGGTGAACTACATAGAAGCTGCTTTTACTCAAGCACATACGGAGAATCGATTCGCGATTCCATTCTGTAAAATGACTTTTTGGGGACGTTCTCAACTTCTGGATCTGATCCGTCTCCTCTCCATGGACCCTTCTCTGAATTTGTATTGTTACTTCTAGATCGGCGATCTCGCTGGCTGCAGCCGCTCCTCCGCGCTATCCACCACTCTTTTTCTCTAACCGCCTTCGGTATAATCTGGGCTCAAGCATGGGCTGTTGCGGCGGTCGATGCATGATGCTCTCCCTCTGCACTTTACAGCTGGTGAGTATGTGCATGGAAGGGATGTTTCGGCATGCTCCATCTTTTTGTCCAGCACGACGCGTCCACCGCTTCAAAGAGTTGATGGTTTTAGGCGTGTGTAGTTCAGTAACACTATGGATAACCTGGTGATTCAATGTAACATCAGCGTTCACTGTCCAGGTATATGAGTAGCATCAGTATTACGATTTGCAAAAAAATAGATACATGTAGTGTATGAGGTTGTTTTTATACAGTGCATGGGGTGTTTAATATTAGATACTTGAAGACTTTCCCCCCAATTGTATCGTAAATGTATTTACAGAGATGTGAACAACACACTGTGTGTTTGAAATGCATATGATCGACGACTGAAGTTTTATCCAGTTTATTTGTACTGGTTTATCCTGGACCGCTTGCGCATTTTATCGGGATGCGCTGGACTTCAAACGGTCTGAGGAAAAAAAAGCGCTCGGGGCGAGTAGATGGAGCTACAGCTTCGATTTCTTTCCGATTTTACGAGCGACTGTAGCAACCTCGCATGCAACCTGAGACACCATAATGGTCCCGTTTAGAAGACTAATAAACCACAATTTACGGCGATCACATGTTGGTATTGGGTTAGGCAGCCTTGTAGCTCCGAGGAACTTTATTCTCCAGAGCCTGAGTAGCACCTTGACATGAGGTGTAAGACCACGGACCGGGAAGCAAATTGCGTCTATCACGGGGGCCTCTATTCATGTACTAGATATAGTGTTGCGTCTGGCCATAATTAAGGTCCAATGGAGAGCCATACAGAACGAGCAGAGTACTTCCCAAACGTATTCCTTTATGCAATATCTAATGAACATATTTTTGCAGTCTGTCCATATTCCAGTCGCTCCAGTACAGTGTCACGCCTGGAGACTGCCGGCGTCTTGTCTTTTGCAGGGCACATGCAAAGCACGTCGTGAGAGCGCGTGACTTTGGATGGCGCGAGGAAAAACCCGGGGACACAGCAGTGCAACACATGCACTGGACACGAGCAAACCCCGCACGCGGAGAGCCAGGGCTGCATTCAGACTTGCTGGAAATTCTAGTAAACCGTGGATCATTTAGTAGTGGCATTTTAGCGAGCCCCACTAAATAAAGACATTCCGGTAACTTTACAAGTGAAGTGCATCCATCCATCCTCCCACTTTCAGTAACCGTTGATCCCATTCAGGGTCGCCGGGGCTGTGTGCATATAAGTGAAATATTCCTTTTAAGGATCACAGTCTTGAATTATTTTTTATATATATATATTTATGTCTTTGTCTTGCAGGAATGTATCACAACAGACTGATGTAATGTGCCTCAGGGTGGCTCTGTTGTGAAAAGTGCTATATAAAAATAAATTGAATTGATCTATCCAGATGATAGCTTGCATTGGGGATGTTTTTCTCAGATGAAGAGCCTGACATCACCGTCAGCTCACCGAGCGCACGGCACACCTCTGATTGTCTCTGGTTTCCCTGAGCTTGGCTTGCATGTGTAGGAAGCAGGGATCTGAGGCTCGTCGGTATACTGCTGCGAGGTACGAAACGGAATCACAGAAATATGAGAAGGAACATTGCTTCTGACAGAAGGCCCTTCTGCAAGGCGTTCTGAAAAACCCATTTGTAACTATCATCTGCTTTGTTTTTTTTTTTCTAAACTCGCTGTCGAGCTGAACCAGGACAAATTACAAAGACTGCAGATGGCTGTCAGGTGGACTGTTTTGATGTGGCACTCTGGGATAGTTTAACGCTACATTATTTTCCAGTAGCTAAATGTCTTATAGTTTTTGCACAGCACCTTATCTGTAATTATGTCCTTGTGAATTAAAATCCACTGCTTGTTTTGGCTACCTAGTCCAGGCTGTAATTCGTATTCTTGAATAGTATAAAAATGAGCATATGCATTCGTTTTCTGTGAAGATTTTGGTGCCGACTACAACAGCCAGTTTCACTTGGTTATGAAATTTCACAGGGGAAAAATCCCCAAAATGGCCTCTGGGGGCTTGTGGGACTGTTTGGTCGTTTTATCGGTGTCTCCCGGTATTTGCTGCAGGCCGTCTTCCTCTATATCAGACATGTGAGCGACTGGCAGATCTAAAATACTAAATGAGTTATTATGTGTGCGATACCTGACTTTGCCTGTTACCTTTGAAGCTTTGAATCTTAATTTCTTTAATCGCAGAGAAAAATGTAGCTTAGGGCATGTCTGACTGAAGCGGTGTGCTTGAATCCTTTAGAGCGGTCGATGCCCCCAAACCACAAAGAGAACAGAGACAAGTGGGCACAGGTGTAAGCTTGCTTAATCGCCAAAATGAAGTTGCCACTGGGTGAGGTTGCTCGGTTTCCTAATATAAAAGTTGACACAACAGGTAGACTGACTCGTTAAGTCAGTACTACGTTTCCTTCCTTTTCTTGTGCATTTAACAGGTGTTCAGCAACAATTGTTGTAGTTCTGGGCGCGCCTTTAATGTGTAATCTGTCTGCATTTATGTTTAACCGTTGCCAGAACTATGATAGGCGATTTCAGAGAAGAGCAGCAGGATTTTTCACATGTTAAGAGAAGTGAATCATTGTCATTGTTGGCGCACCACAATGAAATGTGTCCTCTGCATTTAACCCATATGTGACACTGCAGTGGGCAGCTAATTCAGCGCCCAGGGAGCAGTGCTTGGGGGGGGGGGGCTCTGCAGATCGGACAACCATTCAATCACAAGTGCCGTTCTACAACTATTGCCCCAAATGTCCCCTAAATCATAAATAAAAAAAAAGTTATGATTTGGACAGGAAATGTTTCGTTTTCACGCGTAATATGAACTCCGCTTAGGTCTCCGTCACTTTAATGCCATACTCTCTCCGAGCTGAGATTCCAGCGCCCGCTGGCCTCGCCCATGAGGACGTGCTTCTCTGGGCTGGGGAATAATCAGCCCCTCTCGCTCTTCAATCAGCCGCGCATCTATTAGTCAGAGACCTAAAGAGAGCGACTCGCGGTGTCTATCCCCGACTCCCTGGCAGCTTTGAGTGCCCTTGGAAGACAAGCCTTTGATTGCCCGACTCCTAAGAACCGCCCCCCAACAAAGGCCTTAATGAATCCGTGAGAAATCTGTCTGTCTGGAGCCAAAGGAGGGGGTGTATTTGGCTGGGGGCCGTGTGCCGGCTTGCCGCAGAAATCCCGAACATACTGCCGGGTAACCGAAATCCTGTTAATGGTGTTGATGGCAGCGAGGTGACAGGATCGGCGTTCCGTAACGGTGGGTGTGCATTCTGGGCCGGCCTATCGGGGGAAATCCACCAATGAAATCTAATTTGCCTGCGCTAATGGGGTTTCGGCATGCGTCGGCTGACGTCATCCCAGACGACCTGTGCGTCCTCCTGCTTAGGCAGCTGGTTACATCCAGCTCTTTTCACTAACGGCCTATCGATGACTGTGGGCCACAGCCTGTCCTGTCAAGCACAGGGCATTTGACAAGGTGCGCCCCCTAGTGGCATCCTCCAAACACGCACACGACAACAGCAATTTCGATCTTGATAAGTGCTGTCCATACATATATATATATATATATATATATATATATATGGTAAAGTATATGCTTTCATCCAAGATTACATATCGGACTTTTTCTCTGAAAATGACTGCAAAAAGGAACGACAGGTAGAGGATTGGCAACAAGGACCGAGACGGCATGTAATCGCAGATCAAAGTACGGCAGTGCCGGATGTTTTTGATTCACGCTCTGTATCCGTGGCGTGGCGTCTTGCTGCTGCGAGCTGAATCACGCGTGTTCATGTTGATGTTAGCCTGGAGTTGTGATCTGTCCTCTATGCTTGTTCCATAATTCAAATTCCTTGTTTTTTTTTTTTTGTTCATCATGACAACAGTGACTTCTCGAGGCAGGGAAAAGTTATTGCCATCTGTTTGCTACAACCTTGTTTACAATTCTAATGCTCTTTAAGTTTAATGGTGTTGGGTTATTGAATATGGATTTATTTTTTTTACTTTTACATATAGGTCACTAATATTTGTACTTCTTCAGATTGTCAACTACAAGTGAGAAAGACATGGATCATTTTCAGGACGCGTGAAATTTGACAGGCAAAGTCGCGAATGACTCTGCGCCTGGAGTCGTGACTAGCGGATGCCGGGAAGCAGGTGTGTCCTCTGACGCCCTTTACTGATGTGCAGAGGATTATGGGTAGGTGCTTTTTTATGATTATGGCAGAAGGTAAAAAAAAATGGAGATGGTTGCAACAAAGGATCTAGTGAACAGTGGAGCCGTCGGCCGCTCAGTGAATCAGCCAGGAATGCTGCCTAGCCTAATAGCAGAGGGGAGGTTGTTGATTCCCGAGATTCATTCCAGCCAAGTTGATGTACGGGCTTTATAATGCTGTAAGCCTGCTCCCCCCCCCCCAACCCCCCACAATAAACAAGTCTGCTTTCACAAGCCATGTCGATGAGCCCTTTGGCGAAACTCCCTAAAAGCCCCAATACACTTCCCTCAGTCTGTTGAATATGTATGTACATGATTGAGTGTTTGGACAATTCCAGATTCAGAGAAGAAATCCTCATGTCGTATAATCCTATAATATAATAATACAAATATAAAATAAACACCTGTGTCAGTGAGTCCAGCTTTATTGTGATAGCTGAATTCACACCGTAGGTCAAAGGTTGAGTAGCTACCTGGTTCTTGTAGGCCGTCTGCCTTGTTGGACTGATTCTTGGCCCGTCCGCTGGCCTACAGCGGATAAAAGTCAGCTTAGGGCGCCTGGATAATTACAGAGAAATGGAAACATAGTTAGTGGTATTGATCCTGTGGTAAACCAATTATTACCTGTTATAGTCCTGGGACTGTATTTACTGTTATCCCGCGTAGTGTCTGACTGGAACCGGTGAATGCATTTGGAAGGCAAATTGACAGACTTCTTCCGGGACGCCGGTCGCCAGCAGCTGTTCCTCCACATGGCCCGGGTTTGATGGACAGGCTGGATGAGCTGAGATGGAGCTCCCCGCCTCCACTGGGGTGCCTAAGTGAGAAATTTGCTCAGCTTCAAAGCCCATTGATTGCTAGAGACGCTTTGTTTTTATGAGTCTCGTCGTGTTTAAGCCGTTTGCCATTTTCACAGAAATGTGTCTTTGGTGTCGATTTTTTTCCCCACCCCCCCCAGCTAACCCAGCATCCACAGGTAGACTCAGATAACGTCTATGTAAGCTTCAGTCTGCAGCTTCTTGGGTCAAGGTATTTAAACTTCAGATTTAATGCAAGCACTTTGAGTTCTCAGGATCACTGAAGATTACAAGCTGCATTTATTTTCCTGGGAAATTATTGAGACGCAGATATTGCGGTAAGATTAGCATATGATCGAATTAAAAATGTATCTTAAATTGATCAGTTTTCAGTTTCGCATTATGTCTTAGAAATTATGCATGCTTAATGGGGAATAGCGATGGAGGAACACTCTGGTCCTGGCCTATGTGCAGGTCACGGGGATTTTAATGGCAGAAGCAGTATGCTGACATTTGCTGCTCATGTTTATAAACATTTACAGAAGGAAGCGCTCATCCTGCCTGTCATTATACAGATTGCACCTCCTTCGCCGGCTGTGTTTGATGTGTATTGTAAGCACTGGGGTCATGTGATTTGGGGGGGGTTGTATGGGTCAGAGGGTTAGGGAGTTATGCCTACATGCAGAATGGCACGGGTTCGAATCCTGTGTCTGGCAGGATGATTACATGCCTGTTGGGCCCTTGAATAAGGCCCTTCAGTCCAGCTGATGTAGGGACCTTGGCTGACTTAATGCTCTGAAGCCAAAGCTGGCTGTAACCGGTATGTGGAACCATGCTCGTGTCTCTCATGGAGAGCATCATGGAAAATAAAACTACACAGGAATAAACAAACTGCCGCTGCTTTGCTCTGTTTCCGGAACATGCCTTTGTGTGGACCCGCTCCCTCGGCACAGATGTTTCGCTGTTTGGGCCTTGTCTTTAGCCAGGTCTGTCGTGCGGCTCGCTCGCCAGATAGCTTAATAGCCACGCCTTTCTCTGGCATTGTCCATCCCCTGTCACGCAAAACGGGGCCGTCTGCTCCCAGGCACGCAGCCTCAAAGATGGCACTGATTTCCGAGGCTTGCGCGTTCCCTCTTAGTGAGATACGGGGGGGCTGGGGGTCCTGCCTCTGCTTGAGGGTACCGGCTGAGGATGGTGCGTTTAGGCGACCAGAGGAAGTGCTTCTGTCAGCTGGCGTGTAGCAGCGAGCCCGCGTTTGATCTTGTTTATTCTTTTGTTCATTAATTCATGCCGGAGTTGGAGAGATGGGACGTCCCTTTCCTCCTGATGGGGCTTCTTCTGAAACTCTTCCCGAGCCGCGCCGGCAGGGCTTCCGGCTCGTCGGACCTGCAAGGATCCCTCCGCCGCGTACGTCTGGGGCTCACGCGCGGGCCGCTCGCCTCTGCCAGTTCCGGAATTTTCCAGACAGCCGGATGGTGGTGCCAGCTCGGGCAGGTTGCCCCAGTGTGTCTGGGAGAGACCTGCTATTATTACTGATGCCTTGGAAAGGAGCGACGGGAGGAAGCTTTGGACAGAGAAATGCAGCACACTATCTGCCTTCCAGCCCCTTATCCTGGACAGGGTCTCACAGGGTCTGCTGGGGTGGTCAAACAGGAAGCGTCCTTCACTGAATTGTGTGCATGGCAGAGTCAATGAGCAGCTGTGATCTTTCATTCTGGACTCACACGCACACACACACACACGTTTGTATTCATATCTTTATGGGGACCATCCATTCATTTCTGTGGGAAAAACCCTAATCCCATCAATGGCAACCACTACCCAGTCCTAACCTTATCCATAAGTAACCAAACTAAATACTTTTTTTTCCATTTTTTGATTGCAGTCACAGATTTTTACAGAATTGAGTTTCCCCATGTGGGGACCGAAAATGTCCCCACAATGTAATTTATACATAACCCAGACACACAAACACGAAGAAAGCACAGGCTGGGCCTGCATCTGAAGAGCAGGGTACACAGAGGATTTGGTGGAAGCCTGATCTTTTTGTTCTGACCCTGTGGTGTGGAACCATTTCTTAACACCCAGTAGAACCTTAGATTCCTCCAGGGTCCGTCCCCGTACTGACTGTTCTCCTGAAATACAGTTAGCTAACAATGAGTAGAACCCTAGGGTTCTCTGCCTGTGTTTATCACTCTGTTTTAATTCTGTTCTCTGGCACCAAGTTCTTGGCCGTTGGATTCTTCTGTACGTTCGAGTATCTCTGTGCTTCCTGACACGTTTTATTTGTTCAGCTTCTATCAGACCATCCATCAGAAGGAGAATGAAAACATTGTTTAGTTATGGGGTGGGATTTCTTATGCTATAGTGTGAAGGACCTGCCATCTCTTCAGCTGAAACCAACACGATGGCTTCGGATCCTCCTTATTCGCGGGACTCTGATGGGTGGTGGGTATGTTAGCGTTTAGGAGGGCTGTTGGCCTGCAGGGCATTACTGCCCGTCTTACCTGCTCCAGTGCCCCCATAACAGAAGCCACATCTCCGCATCTGAGTGCCCCTCTTTCCGTGATGAACCCAGCTATGCTAATGCGGGATGCTAAACTCTCAACAATGTTGAGGTAGCTGAACTAGGTAAAGGCCACACTGGATGACAGACCCCCCCCCTCTCCCTCCCCCTCCCCCAGATGTTTCAGAAGCTAAATAATTAGCTAGTGAATGGAGTGAGAAGATCATAACTAGCTAGCTGGTTAGCAGAACATGCTGCTTCAGCACTTTCCATGTTTGTTTAGTATCTGACTGGTGGTAAACATCACTGCAGCCTCACACCGCAGCACTCTCTGGAGATATGTCGCTCAGAAAGCGCTTCTTCTAAGAGGGACCTGTGGAGCTTTGAGGGTGGTGGGTCCGATGTATCATTTTACTTTTACGAAAGTTTTTAGTTTGAGATGTAATTAAGCTTACTGATGGCAACGCATTCTGTCACTGTATTGTGTTTCACGCATAGCAGCATTGCGGAGGATAATGCACCCTGAGAGACGCCGACTCCGTCTGACCTGTCCTCGTGCATACGAGGCCAGCCCTGGGTTTCTGAGTGTTTGTGGTTGGAAATGAGGACCACATCTCCTCCTTGTGCTCTTAATTAGAGGATTAAATTCATCGGGGCCTTAGGAAGATCTGAGAGTTCCTGAGTAACAGAATCTTGGTTTTAATCCACTTGTTTAATCTAGTGTCATGAAATTTAAAACGGGATGATTTTGTTCTGCCTGCATCATGCCTGCTTACTTCCCGTGTGAGATGATCTGTGGGCATACAGATGGTGCTTGTAGCATTTTAGCTTTACGATGTTGTGCATAAGGAAACTGCAGTCCTGGCATCTCCACTGAGTAAGAAGATCAGTAGAGTTAGAGAGTGAGCCGCTGTCTTTGTTGTTAAATTTAGTTATTATCTGCAGATTTGGACATCATTAATTTGAGTGCGCTTTCTTTCTCCAGTGTGGCTATTAATAAACTCACTGGCCCTGCAGATTTCTCTCTTGTTATAGCTGTAGTCATTATGTTGAGCTCTTTATTGCAGTGTTGATCATTTTAATGGATACTGGTTAACATGGGTGTAAATTACCGGGGTGGGGGGGGGGGGGGGCGGGTGTATTAACCCAAAAAAAAAACGGCCAATCCACCCCCCGCCCAAATAAAACAGGGAGGGGGGCAGCCCACAACCCCCAGGG
>JAODKN010000079.1:12968008-12982052 GCA_026774425.1 Petrocephalus zakoni
AGAGCATTCATTGTTCTGTATAAAATGTTACATCCTATTCAGTGCTAAATCCCTCCACCTGACAATGTATAGCGTTTTTCCAAACCTAGATACCTGTATATTGAGGCTGTGGAAAGATTTCCTGTTCATGTAGTCTGCCTCCTTTGGGCCAGCTGGGGCATGAATCTATACATGGGTGCAATCTATAGCACCCAGGACAATTGGGAAACCTGAGGGCGAGGTTTAACTTAACAGACATAACCATACTCAATACAGCCTGGTGGCACCTTTACACTCAAGTGTATTTTAACTGTTACATACCTGCTATTGCATAGAAATCCTCTCTGATCCTCTGTGTTGGCTGATGGCCAGGAAAGGTGACAAAGATGTTCAGGAACTACCTCAGAGGAAGGTATACCCTTCTTATTTCACAGCATACCATTGCTTTACCCAGATGCTCAGCATCACCAACGCTGTAGAGGAATGTCCCGCTGGCAAAGAACCGCAGTGCAATACAGACAGACTGCACTGTGCTCAGGGCTTGGCCTCGCCGTGTGGATTTGCTGAGGTGTGGTTCAAGCAGGACACATAGGTACACTATGCTGGGTCTGCTGAACCTATACCTCTCCCACATATCTTAGAAGGCAAGAGGGTTTATTCTGTCCCTAAAGGCCCATGGGGCTGGTGGTCTGAATGCCCTTTGAGTTATTCGTGCACCCTCCTCCACAGGGTCTTCTTTAAATGGACAGGCCATAGTTATGTGTCTCTCTTCTTCCTTTGAGCTGACTCTCCATGCAGGTGTTGGTCTCACTCAGTAATGCTTAAATAAGCCTGACCTTAATTATCTTATTCTCACTAATAATTAATTAATTGTTAATAATTATTTTCATTCTTGTTATATTTTTTATGTAATAAACCGTTTAATGCTGCCATGTTCATATTAATATATATATATATATATTATGTCTGATTCCAATTGTTGCATTTATTTTTTGAGGTTGCAATACTGTAAGGATTTCCTATTTTAATTCAATGAAAATGCTGAGACTCGACATTTTTAGTTTTTACGACATGAGTAGTGATTGCGCGGGAATTCGTATGACGGAACGATCTCTCGGGAATCTGTTTCCACACGTCCGACATTCTTTGACACAAAGCTTAACTAAGCGACAAAGTTACCCTGGTCCGGAGCAGGCTTGTTCGCCAGTGTAAGTTAACAAGGTAATTCAGCGGAGATTCATTTAAACCGCGTTCATAGAACGGAACTTCGTCTTAACTAAGTGAGACTTAACGAAATAAGCCAGACTTTCCCTTAATCCAGTTTCTTGGAACAGCCCCCCTTCCGATTCCGATGTTTCTCAGAATAAAAATAAATTGGGAGGATGCATTATCGGACAAGCCTAATTTTGTAGCCTAGATTTGCATCCACCTTTTTTTCGCGAAGAGCACGCAGCTCTCGGCGGACACGTACTAACCGAGGCAGAGTTTGTGTCAGGATTCGTTCTGGGTCCTGTGACGGGTGCCAGACACCGGCACCTGCGGCCTGCACGCAAAGATCCAGCCCCCACTGCAAACAAGGTGAACCAGCGTGGACGCGGATCACACTACATGACAGCAAGAAGCGGCAGGCCAAGAAAAAATGGTGCCATAATAAAGAGAAGACGGGGGTTTAAGTTGGTGTTTCGTTCTGTTAATAAAGCAAGCACCCAGCTGATATAGCATACACTACAGTACACATTACACACAGATGAAGTGGACAAAGCAGGGAAAACTCCACACAAATACTGACTGGCACCCTGCCCACTCAGCCTGTCTGATCCTCTCCTTCCTGGCCTGGCTCTAAGCAAGCTGTGCCTGGGGCTTGTTAGTCTTACCCCTTGTTCCTGCCCTCCTGCTAATCACTCACAACTGCCTAGCGTTTTCCTCTTTGTAAGTCTTGTATAAAAGCCTCCTGGGGCTGCGCTCTCTGTTCGGCCATTGTTACCTGTCAGCGCTTTGTGAGCCTGTCTTGTCTCTTCAATGAACGCAGCTGTGTAGGTTTTTGCCTGACTACAACCTGCATTTGGGCCGCCCCCTACCCGCTAAGTGACAGAAATGACTAAATCAAAAAAGTCACTATTAAGGTCAATCGTATTGTACTGGATGCCAGTTAGCTTTAATTGTCAACTAGGCTACAAAAGAGTTCTGACAGCTAGCGCTTTGATAAGAGGCCCAACAGTCAGTGCAGGAACTGCAGTGGCATCAGTCGCAGAAAAAGTCCAGAATTATTTATTGTGTCAACTGTCTCAAAAAACCATGACGGCATGAATCAAATACAGATGAACGGCATCATCAATGAGATGCGGTGCTTTGTAAAACACCAGAATGAAGTCACAGCTTTTCCACAGCACCCTCAATATAGGTCTACCCAGAGCACACAGTGCGGGACCACTTCTACCTTGTCCAGCCTTTAAAGCACTAGAGCCTTTAGTTTTTATACATGGTCCAGTATTGTACTATATAAAGCTCATAAGCTGTATGGCAGCATTCAAAGCAGGATTGCAGCTATTCAGAAGGCAAAGGGTGGCCTTGTGTTATGAAAATTCATTGCTATACGGTGCTTCCGTTATTTCGTCCACCTTTTGTAAATCTTGCATCCCAAAATGCACATTATGGCAGCGTGCTATATGACGGCACAATTCAGTCACCGGGTAACGCGGAAAGGAGCGGGCAGGCGGTTACATATTGGCAAGCAATTGAACAAAAATGTATAACTATCCGGCACCTCACCTGCTATCCTCAAAACCCTTTCGACCTCATCGCAAATATTCTGCCAGAATATCAGAACAGGATGCACCCCAATGGAGATATTAAGGTACAACAGTTGTTCGGAATCCGACTTCAGAAAAGCTGAGAAATGTCTGCTTAAAATATAGCCTGTGTGTTGTTCGGTGAACGAACTATCACGACACGTTAAAGCAATATGAGATCATTGAAACGGTTATTGTAATTAACGTCAACTATAATGGACAAAATTTACGAAAACATTACCGCATTTCTTAATATTTAATTTTACCGACCGTGTGGAATCTCAATATTGATTTGTCAGCCACTATAAATATCTGGGTCTTGTTTAGCGTTTGGTTTATTTAAGGTAGTTCTTTCAGAGCTACACCTTCACCTTCAACATCTCTCTGAATTGTGTGTTCTTCTAATGATAATGGCGGAAAAAACGTCTTATGGATACAAAGAAACGCAGTTTCGTTCCTGCGTTTAAACATTAGCCCACTAGAGGGCGCCGGTATACCGCAGTTCGCGGATTACACGCCCTTTAGCGCCAGCGTTCCGAACATGAGGGCACCGCAAGCTTCTCACCCTTAGCTCTTAATCGCTCTGTCGTATGAACAGAAAGTCACCTTGCGCCGCGATTCGGTCATTACTATTTACAAAAACATTCCCGAAAACCTGTAGGCAGAAACAGCGTCTACTTTCATTTCTGAAAAGCAATTTTCAACGAAATAGTGTGCACGACATTTGATAAACTCAGAATGTGACACCGCAGAAAGGGCAATGGTGTGTAAAGTTTGAGATTTTTTTTTAAGCCTGATCACTAATTGTTGGAAAATTGCTGTTATTAAAGCACAGGGTAAAAACAGACCTATATTATGTACATAATAAATATGGCCTATAACGTCGCAGAGATGTTTGCCGGACATCTCAGCCGCCGGTGGGTGATTCAGCCGCCTGTGGGTGATTCAGCACCTTGATCGTGGATAGCTCCCGTGCGCGTCTGAAGCGCAGCGCCCCCGGGCCAAACCGCGTCCAGGCTGGCTTCCCTCTCCTTTTCCTGCAATCTTCTAGTTCATAGTTACGCTCGATGATCAACAGTCACAGCAGGAGTTTCTGTTCTGGCCGCTGATTTCACTTTGCTATAAGTTTCAAGACTAAAATACATGCTAATATAAGCGAAGAAGCGACAGCAGGTTGGGCACTAATGTGGGCGCATAGGCGAGCAGTAGGCAATCTAGTCAGGGGCGTTCCTGGCAGCGGGCCGAGGCAATAAAGCGGAGCGGGTGAGTAGGCCCCTAAAGTGCTGATTCAGAGCTCCGCTCCCGCCCCCACCACCTGCTGATTGGACGGTGCCGCGCATGAGAGTCGGGCCGGAGAACAGCGTGACAGGACAGCACCAGCGGATAGCAGAACCGAGCCATCCTAGTTATTATGTGCAACTGCCAAACAACACTCCACTTGCACCATTTATAGATAAACACATTTATCGAGAATCGTATGTTCGTGATATTTAAAGGTGATTGTCAATCCCGCAATGCACATTTAAAAGAAGATGAATGGTGCAGGATATATGTGCTTTAAGGCTACATAAATTATAAGCTGCTAAAATAGGCCTGCTGAATATTCTCCTCACGTCGTTTTGTGAGCGAATTTTTTATATCTAATTTCCCTTTTTAGCGAGAGAACATTAAAATGATTTTATGGTATGAAATACACTAGCGAGCAGAAAGCCTGGGTTTGTTTATTCATACTGTCCAAAATATATTGGACAGTTCTTATCTCTGGTTGAATATAAATTAAAAGTCAACATGGGTGATATTAATTTAAAAAATGGAAACATGGTAAAACACTCAGAAAAAGGAACATGGAATATTACTGCAAGTATAGGCCTACAGTCATGCACTTAAATCAGCCGTTACTATGGATTTTTGCCTACTGCAGGGTTAGATAAATCCAGGCCTTGGGACTTGACGGCGTTCCTGCTGAGCTCTTAATTAATTAGCTTGATTAGCTGCTGCGCACGGAGTTAAACCAGGCGTATTACTTGAGGACTGCGTGTCATTTTTCGGCTTCCTTCCAAATTTCTGTTAGCTGAGGAATATCTGGAAATGTGACTTTGAAAACTGCACCAGCTGAATGTGTTCCAGTAAAATATTTTGGTTAAAAACCAAACAACAGAAGAAGTAAACACTGCCAAATAATTGGCCTTCAATTAATCCACCCAATTTTTTTTGAGCAAATTATATATTAAATTAAGGATTTTCACTTAAATCGGCAAACAAATGTGTATTATTCATAGCACAATGAGGGGCCAGCAACATTTTTACAAAACATTACGTATACCATTACATGGATTCCCCATGCATATATTAGGTCGGGAATAGAACGTACTACATACAAATATACACAACATACTAACAGAAGAGACAGGACCTCCCGAAGGTTTGCGGTTAACATAGCTACCCATCCTGACGCGGTTTGGCTTGGAGCAGTATTTGAGGGGGTGGGCGTGTCCTAATCAGCGACTGATCAATCATATGTATGGGCCAAAGGGACATTGTGTCATTGGTTCACAATAACGGAGTTCCCTATTGGTCCAGTAAAGGTTCGTCAGATTCCCCACATCCACTCTCACCTTCTGCTCGGGATTTTGCCAAGTACCTGCATTTACAATCCCCTGCGGGAATTACGTGCCGAAGATCTAAAGCACACATCAGACAAACCACAACGAACGCCGAAACCAATTATTAGGGAAAGCAAAAATTAAAATAGCTTTCATAATGAAATGGGAATGATTTTGAGAGATCATGGACTGAATCACACTGTGCCTAATTACAAGCTGAAAAAACCAGCGTGCTTCAGATCACATCAAAGCACAATAGTAAATGCGGCGCCTTTATACAATTTATTTGATCATGGGGTATCCTTGGATTATAATAAACCAAAGATAGTTATTCTGCTTGCGCTTTAGGCTAAAATTCAGCGTTATTCCATTTCTTTTAATTGTCGACAGCAGCCTACTGGGATTGTCTGTGTAATGAAGTTCATATCGGCTTCAGCGCACTGACGGTATTGAAAGGCACACCGCGTAACTAACCGATCCGTTTACGGATCACAAACTATTGTAGATAACCGTCCTTCTGGTACATGTATAAATAAAAGAAACTTCAGGGGAAAAAAAAGTGAAGACCAAACCTTCTTAAGAATATCACCTGTACACGTTTGATCACGTAGACCGAGAGAACTGATAAAAATCACTACTACAGAAAAAGCGATACTGTTTATGTTAAAAATAAGATGCAACCAAGATCGCCAAACCTTCGTGGCATTATCAGTTTTTCTTGGACGAGTTTTATTTTACAGATAGAAGTGTTGACGGGTGATTTTTTATTCACAACTGATTTATTTTCTCCAAAGATACGAACTCCTTTTACTGACCAGGGCTTCTGTGGTATGTAAATCGTCTGCTGTCCCTGTCAAGACCTCATTGATATATATGTCGAAATAAAAAAAGGAACTCACCGGTAACAAAAATATAATTTAATGATAACCCAATGCAGCATATTCATATAAGTACAGCAGGACATAAATAGAAAACGCCAGGTTTCACAGGGGATTGTCTCCCTGCTGTCCTGGCCAGAAGGTATACAGCTTTACCTTAATCACTCCTT
Organism: Petrocephalus zakoni; assembly: GCA_026774425.1. Taxonomy (NCBI): domain Eukaryota; kingdom Metazoa; phylum Chordata; class Actinopteri; order Osteoglossiformes; family Mormyridae; genus Petrocephalus; species Petrocephalus zakoni. The sequence continues at coordinate 12,974,428 of JAODKN010000079.1, forward strand.
AACCAGGGGCTCTTACTCTGTGTCCTAAGCATCAATGATTGTTTCCTTGGCTCGAACTGTAGATTACTTTCGTGGGACATATTTAGCTTAAGCTGCTTAGAAAACACAAGCACTCCACTTCAGCCTGCGGTTGGGAGTCCGGCCAAAGCGAACCTGATTGTTTTATTATTTTATTTATTTATCTATTTTCTTTCACAGCCCGACCTGGTGGAGAAGCACTGGGTTTCCGTAGAAGCCTTTCATCCAAGGCGCCATGACCAATGATTTCTGTACAGGTCTATGACACTCTGGGGCCAGTGCTTGGCGCATAAGTCTTTGGCAGCCGTGTTCCGTTACATATTTTACAGATAGATAGATACCATTGTCCATATCCACTTCAGACAGAATGTGGCTCTTCTCAGTGATATTTATGCACAAGAACATGCTCTCAGATGAATGCTCAGTGTCTGTGGGCATCACAAAAGCTCCCTTTGGATGGTCGTGCCGGAAGCCCTCAGCTCAGAACGGCACTCCCGGCAGCACTGAGTACATTAGGAGGCATCTTGGAGCACATTCTGTGGCCGCTTCTCGCTGCTGACCTGGTTCCTTCAGGATGCATCTTGCCGAGGGTGCTGACGCGGACAGGCAGGCAGCTTTAGTGGCTCTCCGGGTCTCTGTGTTATGAAATCGGGGGGGGGGGGTAGGTTTGGAATCCTTCGTGCTCACTTTTCCCAGTGTGGCGTTCTTACATAGACTGACAGACTACTAATTACTGTGTATAATTATCATAACATTAATACCCACATTTAATAATGGCTTTCAAACTAGCCTAGTTCACATTTGAACTGGCTCAGAAATTGGCGATGGGCTGTTGCTAATCTGTTAGCTAGTGATAAGCCCATTAGAGGGTTTCTAAAATCCAGGTTAGAGGATTCCCTCTGCGGCATATGGGTCCAGTTTCCTGTGGGTGTCAGCTCGGGACTGCGTGTGCAAGTGGGCGGACCAGTGCCCAATCAGCCAAAGTTAGACTGTAATGCTGGCTGGCTGGTCTCAGGCTTTTTCTTTGTGCCCTTTCTTTTCAGAGGAAGGTCTAGTTTCAAAGTCTCATTATTCTCCAGAGTAGGTCCTCTCGGTAAAAACTGAGCCCACCTCTAAATATCACTCTTGCTGGGTTAGAACTGCTCTGAGCATCCACAGATTAACAGGGGTCTAATCTGCATAAAGGTCAATAAGACATTTCTCCCCAACCCTTTCCCATCAAGCTCAGTGTTCTCAGAGGCGCTTTAAGGTGCCAAATGTCGGAAGTCTGTGTCTCTGAGCTACTTCTGCTCCCAGTCACGTGTTTACTTTCAGCACCCTGGCTGTGTTGGGTCAGGCCTCCAGAAAACTGTGCTTTGCTTTACAGAAGACAGAACCACCGGAAAACAAGTCCCTTGGCCACCCGCAGCTTCCCACGTCCAATTATGAGATGGTCACAAGACCTAATTTGCAAGTTTGCTGCTCCCCCAATCAAGAGGCTGCTCCTTCCCATCAGTCAAGTCCCGCAGTCGACCCCTGCATCCTGTCTGCCCCGCTGCAGGGAGGGCCTTCAGTTGTGGATTCTGAAATCCCGACTTAATTAGGACAGCGGCGTGTCACTTAAGAGCACCGCGGATACCGTCGCTCAAACAGGGGCACGCTTTGTCTCTGCCGGGATCTCTCAGCACCTCTCCTCATGACCGGACAAACGGGATGAGATTAGCGCTTAGGGAGGCGGGTGTGGCCGACCTGGCGGTTTGGCGCGGGAGGCGGCCCCGATTGGTCGACATCGCCGGCGCCCTCCGATGCGCTCTGTCACCTCCTGCTGGGCGACACGATAAATATGCAACCTATAGCTGAAGGAGCACATTCATTATTCATAAGGCACAGCTTGGCTCTCAAGCACTTTTTTTCCCTGAGTTCAGGTGCATTGTCCTGACAGTCTGCCAGGGAAGGGTTAAACCCCCCAGAGTCATTTGTGTCTCTGTCAGGTTGCAGCCTGAATGAAAACCTGCTTGTCTATGAGGAAAGAGCATTTGCATCCCAGATGGGACAGGAGAGTCCTCTCCCCCCTACTAGACGTCACAGATTCTCAATCACCAACCCAATCACCGACACAACTTTTCAGTTTATTATGTTTTCCCTAAATATCAGGCTGCAGACTCCAGCTTTCGTTGTGAGGCTGATAGTTCTTTCTCGACAAAAGGGCTAATATCTTTCGATGCAAGATCAGGTGCGTTTTGATTGGAGGATTCTCAGCTGTCCGGCCGACTTAATTGGCTGTAAAGTTCTCTTCGGAAGAGGAGACGTTTTAAGGCGAGGCGCGTCAGAGCGCACTTGCAAATGCGAATTAAACGAACACCGCAATTAAAATGTGCGGCTGACTTAGATATTCCGAGCCTGTGTTGTTTCGGCGCTCCGTGGCTAAAAAAATTCTCATGAATGCGGCTAATTGGCTCCGCGAGTCTTGAATGAGAATTTGTTATTCATCATCTTGTCTCCAGAGATATTAGCCTGGCATTTTACATGCCTTTACATGAATTATAAATGATACGTTTCTGCTAATTAAATGAAAATTATGGTCGCATTGTTAAGAGAAGTGTGTTATGTATAAAGGTCAATAGATGCACATTTTAAAGGTATTTATTTTAATTATAAAAAAATATATGAAAACAAATAACGGCTAAAACATTCGTTTCCAGAGGAATGTAATGTAAGCCAGTGGTTAAAATTCACCCGGCCCTTTTTCCCCCTGCTAGTCAGAAGCATCTAATGTAGAAGCTGTTCTCGCCGGCTCGCCAAGACAAAGCTAAGGTTTCCTTGCGAGCTCCAGCGGGCTGGCTTCGATATAACAGACAATCCGATGCCGCGGCGGGGAAGGACTCGGCGATACGCCGTAGCTGTCAGTGCCTCCCGCGGCTTCCTGTTACAGTGCACTAATGAAAAGCCATAATCACCATCAAGCCCGCGGACGCATGAGGACGGGGTATGAAAAAGAAGGCAAGGCAGGCTGCAGACAAGGAGTGGCCGCATTCTTACGGCAGTACGACGGAGAGGGAGACGGAAAACGAGCGCGTCGAAAACAATGTTTCGGCCATATTTTATGGTATGTTAAACGATATTCAGATATATTGAGAGTATGCAACAGTGAGATCTATCCATCCTTCCTCCAACCATCATCCATCCTTCCACTCTGCATCCATCCATCCATCCATCTCCTAGTGATTTATACTGGTCGGGGCTCCAGGAGGCCCTACACCCTATCCAAGGTTTCATAAGGCACTTGGATAGGGGTACACACCGGGAGAGATTCCAGTCGCAATGAGATCTAGTCGGTTTAAAACTTACTCCGTCGGGAGACTTGTAGACGAGCCCCCTCATTAAAACTGTGTTTTCCCCTATTGCTAAAAGAAATAAATTTCAGAGATGTATTTAAAATAGAATCACTGTGTTCTGAATAGTCCCAGAGCTCCAGTAATGCCAGCATGATCACCAAACAGCAGTGGCTTACTGGGATCACTGGGATGGCCATTGGGTTTGCTGGTTTAACACTCTTTCGTGGAGTAGAATTAAAACCACTGCTGACTTTTTTTTATTCCTGGATGCTCATAATGAAATACATTTATGCACGATTTGAAGAAGCATAGTTTCACATAACGAGGGGCATCCCTGAGAAGGACGCGTCTTATAAGGACATCGCTGGGATCCAGTGGAGAGGCAGTAGTTGATCTCACAGAGGCTGTCAGGCTGCTGTAGGGGTCTGACAGGGCCTGTTACTGAGGACCTAGCCATGCACATGTGACCAGGAAGTGCCGGGGGCTCCAGCCTGGCACGAGGCTGGCCGGGAATGTGAGCTCTGACACCTCCCTTCAATATGAGGGTATCCGGTCATTAAAGCATTATCATTAACCTGTGTGTAGGGCTGGCTTGCTGATGCACCCTGAGTATAACAACAGTCACACCATGCTTCCATTAAAGCAGGCTCATTCTCCTTGTATTACATAATGTTAGCGTGCCTGGGGGGTTGGGCAGCTGGTTGACCTCGGACCCCCAGAGGTTTTTTTCCTTCCTATTTGCGGGATTTTGGTTCCTCCCATCTGTTGTCTTCTTTCTTTGGTTCTTTCGTTCTTTCTTTTTTCTTTCTCTCCCTCATCCCTGCCTCATGCACCATTTTGAATAAATTATCTAGTAATGGGTTGCCACACATTCTTGTCAAGTGCCCTGGGCAGACTGAATCGTGAAAGGCACTGTGTAAAAATAAATTTAATTGAATCAAAATATTTGACGGACATTTAATGGACGACATAAAACCTAACAAACTCAGTGGTTCGTCCCTCTTTACCTTCTGAAGTCCATGTCTTTGTCTTTATTCTGCGTGTCACTCACACACAGACATGCAACCGTGCACCCCCCCACTTAACTCCCTATGGTTCAGTCCATGTCCGGTCCCCTCCCCCGCGGTTGTGCCCACAGCAGCTCCACCTCCCTCTTGGGACAGTGGTACGAGCCTCCAGCTCCACCTTACCCTGGGACAGCCTAACAAGCCGCCAGCTCCACCTTTGTCCTCTACGCTGCTGTGTGGCCCTTCGACAGCCCTGCCTCCGCAGTGAGCGCGTCGCACGGCATTCTGGGTAAACAGCCGTCAACTTAAAATTCAGCTCCGCTTAGCTGGCCTACATTATTCATGTAGGGTCCTGATTTATGGGTACAGAGAAATATGGACCATATCAGTTTTTATTGAAAGAATCCGGCTGGATTGTTTGTGTATTGTTATTAATATTTCTCTTTCTTATATAAGAACGCTGAATAAAATGATACTGTGCCTCTCTCCCAGATGAACATTTTTCAGGCTGATTTAGGAGCCATTCAGTGCCATCTGACTGAACACTTCACTTCACACAGACAAACGCGCGAACCCATCTGGCGTGACACGGCTCCCATTTTGTGTTTACACCTGCTCACGAGTGTCTGCTGGTGCCGTGTCGCCGAAGCCGCGGCTTCTCGAGGCCCGCGTGCATGTCGCCTTTCATTCTGGCACATCCCCACTCCCCCTGTGCCGTGCAGCCGTGATCCAACCCCACTTGAATATAATGCCAGGCAGCTGCAACCTTTAGATATACTTGAGCGTTTATGAAAAAAGTCAAAACAACTGGGGGGGGGGGGTAATTAAGGAAGAGGAGCGATGACATCTTGGAAGGCCGAGCGATATATATGGTGTGGGTTTGAGGCCCCCAAAGTGGTTGGGGGGGGGGGTCCATCTCATTCCATCGTTCTGGGTTCAGATCAGTCACAGTCCACACCGGCCCACCTCCCAGCCCTGGCTATTAATAGGCTCCTGGCAGAAAGAGCTGAGCCAGCTGCCATGATGTCACCAGCCATGGAGAAATGGCTTATTCAGCAGCGTGTGAGCTCCGCCTGACCCCCCCCCCCCATTCTTACCTGTCTGACCCTCTGCTGCTGACCTCTGACCCACCTCCTGCCCCAGTCCTCACACCAGCTGCGCTTTTTATCTTATTGTCAGGCTATTTGCTATAAGTATAATAATGAAGTGTTTAATAGCCCATGCAGCTGTGTGATTGAGGTGTTTCTTTCTCTGCCTTGGAGAACGATCGCTCGCAGCGCCGTGCAGAGGGGGGGTCTCATGCTCAGCCACAGTGGGGGTCCTACACGCATATATTTTTAGCAAGCCTTCAGGCATTTTCAGTGTCCCGCCTGGTCGCTTAGCAACCATTATAGTTGCCGTGGAGATGTGCGTGTAGGCAGCTGCGGTAATCAGCATTAAAACCCGGCACACACTTAGATACACAGAAATACACACACGCACATACACACTTCGCATTCCCGCACCAGAGCTATGGCACAGCAGCAGGACAGGGGCAGGGGTGAAGGTCGTCAAGATAAACCCAGCCCGCGATATTAATCCCATCCCGTTTATCTGCTCACTGCGGTTTGGGATTATTTTTTTTTTGTTCCAGTAAGGAACAAGTGCTGTTTTACTGCGCTCCCTGTTCATCCTAAACCAGACGTCAACATTCTGGTCAAATGCACAAAATGCCTGGAAATGACCTGCAAAAGTGGAAACATTTCAGGGGCTTCATACCAACAATTTCAAAACACAGAAACTGCTAAATCAAGCAACCCCTTAAACAAGACATGGATATTAATTCGAAGCTTGGTCTATTTAGGAACATTCCTTAATTAGCTCTCATAAGCAGGGTCACTCTTTCAAGTGACGTCGACTCCGTGATCAGTGCATTTTTTTCATTGATCCAATAATCACGTGACCGCGAGCTGTTAAGGCGCTGGCCCCAAATCGGGCGCCCCGCTTGGGTGTGGTTAGCGAGCCTCGCTCGGGGCGCCTGCGGTCCCGCCATCCCACTGCATGTTCCCCGGTTCGTCACGTAGCAGCGTAACACTGCAGCCATCTGCATGATTCCGCATGCATGTAATCATGAATTAATATCATGGACAACGTGCAGCCATTGCTCACGAAACACGAACTCAACAGTGCAGTGTGTCTTGGGAATATTTCTGTAACATTCATGCCAATTAAAATTTCCCCTAAATTTAAACACTTTTATATTAAATTTCTTACATAAAATGCCAGTGAAATGAAACTTTAAATACAACAGCGTAGGCTATACGAGGGTGTTATTTCTTGCCATTTATTTACGTGCGGACTCGTTGTGGGCTTTGGCAGAGTGCATATAAAGGCATATTTACGTTTATTTCTTTCCCTGGCGCTTTTCCGCTTAAATAACTTACAGGTCAGTTCCTATAGCAGACAAAGTACTTAATCGGTACCGCCTCGTCCGGCGTTGCCGCTTATGTAAGAGGCTACTAAAAATATGCACTAAACACGCTATAAAACATCGTGCGGGCTTCTCTTCCCTAACTGCACAAGTACATCCGCGAATAAAATTAGGCAAGCAAGCACTCGTTCTTACAATGACGCGTACTGCTAATACTGCCAGCGGTAGGGTAGTAACAATGAATCTGATGTATGCCAGTGTGTATACATACAGAAATGTGAGACGTGCCACGGCTGTTACATACACCTTCAGCTACGTCATTGTGTTTTTGTTCCGCAAACGCTCATTTCCAGTTTTGCGGTCCCGTATGCTGGTGTGTATGCGTGTTTTGCTTAACGGCGTTATTTTGCACAATGCTTATCATGTTAAGACGCGGCAGTAATTCACAACTTGAGGAACATGAGATACGATCATAGGGCACAACACCGAGAGGAAACCGTGCACGGTACGGAGCAAACGCTACTGTAGCGCAAATGATGGAAATGTACATCTGCGTAAGGGATTGCGATCAATACTGAAACAATTAAGTGTATGCATGGTAAACGTGACAGGGCGGATATTCCCACACACTCGTCGGCCGCTGTTATGCGTGGTACGTTTTAAAAAGAATGTAGTGACACCTGAATTATTTAAAATGCATGCCAATATTCAAAGAACAATAGTCTCAAATACAACATGGTCTAATGATGAATGTAATATTGCTGAGTTCATTTGGTAAACATAGATGTATGAAAGAATAATTATGTCACGTGGGTTAGATTGTGGAAGGAAATTGCAGTGTTGGCAGTGGGGGGGGGGGGGGGGGGGTTAGTTTGT
>JAODKN010000079.1:12982152-12992224 GCA_026774425.1 Petrocephalus zakoni
CCCCCCCCCCCCCCCCCCCCCCCCCCCCCCCCCCCCCAAAAAGTGTCATTAAAAAATTAATGGAATCTAGGGAATCACCTTCCATATTAATATGATTCAAATTCTGCCTCCAATTATTTCTGTGCATATGTAATCGTTTTAAACTGTTGTTGCGTGGACAGAGGTTGTAGCAAAGTAAAACAGATGTAACTCGTATACCGCATTGTGTGCGTGCGTGTGTGTGGGTGAGAGAGAGAGAGGGGGGGGAAGAGATTTAACTCATTGTAATGCATGGAGCGGCCTGCCCTCTTTTGAAAAGGAGGAAAAAGGCAGGCAGGCACTGCCGATGTCTGAGTCACAAACGGCATCTGCATCCCGTACACCCGGATCGTTTTCTGATTTCCACGTTGTCCTGCTCGCCGGAAGAGGACTACACGGTAGTAATTAACGAGAGAATAATGCGATACATTATCAAACCGCGTGGAGACAGAGTGGGCCGAGCGTGGGGAAAATAAGATTATGCGTCGCCGAGGTTGAATCACTGCACGTAAGTAGAAACGATTGCTATGCTATATAGCGAGCAAAAAATATATATACAGTGGGCATATTATGTAAACCACGTGTGTTTAAGGCCGGGCAGGCAGTTACGGCACCTTCTGCAGCGTTTATAATCTACATCTCCGTGCCTGCAGGCGCCGACCTCCCACGCTATACACTTTCACGGGAGTACGAGATAGGACAAATTGCCAGATTACTAATGCGAAGCATATTAATAGAGAATCCACCGCTTCTCTGTGCTTGTCCGGCCGTTCCAGGAATCTGTGTGTCGGTAATGTGCGGCGAGGCCAGGATTTCTAACTGTGTCATTCAAACGATTATTTATTTTCTGCTAGAAAAAAAAATCTCCCTCCACCTACTGATATCTTTCCGCAAAGCACAGCTGTATTGAAGATATGGAAATCCGAGTGTGTGGCTCTGGATATACATTGGCATTTTGTCATCATTTTAATGTCATTTAGCATCGATCGGTTTTACTGTATGGCGTCGAAAATGATCCATCGTCCGCTTTTGTTCCTACCGCGCTTGCTCTGCGACCTCTACGTAGCCCTTCAGCATTTTAACACCGCGTTAACATTGTGTAGCGCGCTTAAAACGTTATTGCGTCAAGCAGAAATAAGGTCAGGGCATTGCCAAACGAAATAAAACGCGGCTCCTACGAAGAGGACAAATTAAGTATATATACTTAAGTGTCACGATATTTGCAGTCGCTCTGCGTTATGCAGAAATCACAATAGCGTGGGTAGATTACTGCAGAGAGCTACGGGATGCAGCGCAGTGGCTTCGTGGGTGTCTATTTTAGGTAAATAAGCCTTAAACTGTGAACCATGCACCTTTTACCAAATTGCATCGCCTAGCATCTTCAGTCTGGCAAAATAGACAAGGTGTAGCCTAATGCTGTAACGTTAATTACAACATTTTTTTTCTTAAAATAAGAAAAACATTAGGTGTGTGTGTGTGTGTGTGTGTGTGTGGTTTCCATTTCTGGCACCTGGACTGCAGAACGCATCAGAACGATACGTTACCTCCACCCACAGCGATATTCATTATATATGGATATATAATGCAGTACAGCAACGACGAAGATGGCAAAATACCGATGGTTCCCTCGTACGTAATTTACATACTGGAAGAGGTGACTAGGGATTTCAGCTGCATTAGACCAGCAATGAGCATGGCTGGGGTGACACCGAGATTTATAAATATACCAACAGGTGAAGAATACCTTGTCCATACGGAGACAATTAGATTGGACCTGCGTCTTAGGGACGCGCGGAGAGGATCAAGAATTCGGTGCAAACATCTGGCCGGGCGTGACGTCACACGCCCCCCGTAATCCGCTTGAGCTGACCGCAGAGGTACTATTTGCATCGCTCAAGAGCTGTTAATCTCCGAAGTCTGCTTCAGCCAGGGGGACGAGACGGGACGGCGTGCGAGGCCTCGGAAGGGGACGAGCGATTGGTGAATTTTGCTGGATTCAACATGACTGCTGCTGTAGGGAACGGAATAAATCTGACTAAGGAGTACGGGACGGGAGTGCCGATATGCGCTCACTTTAATAATCCATAACTGACAATGACTTACAGTATTGCTGTTTTCCTATTGTTATGTATCTGCTCAAATTGTGTGGGATGGAAATTACAGTTGTGTTTCTTCATCGTGCATTTTTATTGTTCTTGCTTACATCTGACAGATATGTATAGCGAGAGGTTTAACTAACCTTCTCTGTTTCTTTTTCCCTTTGTAGGTGCAGACAGACCTAAAGCTTTTCCAAATGGCCTACCGCTTTGTGAACCTGCGTTACAGACGAAGACGAAGCATTCAGAAAACCCTTTTCCTAAATCCAAAAAAATAATAATATCAAAATGGCGCGCAGAGCGGTTAAACGCTATAATCCGTCCCTTTGGATCTGATTATTTAAAAAGCAACCTAGGATATTCTGCTTGCTTCTGATTTAAAAAGAAAAGAAAAACACTAAGCAGTCAAAAAAATGTCAAAATGGCGTCCGAGGCGGGTAAACGTTGCAGTACTTCTTGGATCTGACCATAGAGGAAAATGTGGGGTCTTTATTTCTTTGGGAAAACGCGTACCTCGTAAAATCTCCACGCGTACGATTTCCAGTGCCTGTCCTAACAGAATGTGGAATGACGGCGTCAGGACCAGCGGTACAGGGAGCACACAGAAAACGCCGGGCCATTAGGTCACCTCTTATCATCTTGAATCGTTTGCATCGCCTTTGCAATAATATCGGTATATACACACTGAAAGGCGGGGAGATGCGGCGAAATGCAGTGTGCACCGTCCTTTCACACCCTGCGACGCGAGACTCTTGCTCTCCGTGTTCACAGCGGACCTTGATTTAACTGTCCTACAATTAAGGCACGCGGTGAATGCCAAGAGCGGAGCCTGCAGCCTTCCGCGCGGCCGCAGCCCCGTCCGGCGTCGGCGTCACCTGCACCCAGAGCCCCGCATCAGCCCCGCGCGTAACCGCACGGGATCGGCCGTCGCTTTATCAACTGGTATTTCTATCAGGAAGATTAAAAACGGCAGCATGACTAATTAGAAATGCTGCTAGGAATTATCGGAATTAAAAGGACTCGGACGCGTTATATGGGACGTCTTTTGGCTGATTCAAACGCGACGTAGCGTTTTAGAACCGTTAATTGGCAAATGCTCAAAACTTTGTTTTTGATCTCAAGTTAAATTTTGTGTGGACGTTTAATTCTTATGTAACTTAACTTAATGCATTAAAAAAGCATTTTCTTTACCCATAAGTCACAAAAAAATAATGTACCGTAAGAAGCGAATAAATACGTCAGGGGGAGCGCTGTCCACGACTCAAGGTGCTGAACTCGGCAAAAATGACATTGACCTGTTTCATAGGTTCGCAAGAAACGCGCATAGCCAATCGAAAGCACATGCAGACGCACGCACACCTAGCCAGCTAAAAGACCGCCCTGCCATATGTATCCCCAGCGGAGAAGTGTAGATAGACAGCAAGAAAATGATTTCCGAATACTGCGTAATAAATCCATCCGTCACCGCCTCTCCGAGGGGGCACGCAGCATAAAGCGCAGCGCACCCTAGATAGGAGAACCCAGCCCATCACACACAGAAAAATCACGCCGCAAAAAACAATTCTGTAAGACTGTTTCATCTCTTGTCTTTAGAACGAGGGTGGAAAACCGAATACATGGATGATCCCCGCACAGAAACACGCAAATACGCTGCGTTTCACCCCTCTGAACAGTGCACGCAGTTATTTCGCATACACAAATGGCACTGTAGCGCGGAATAACTGCTGTTTTAATATTGAAGTATTGTGTACGTGCATCGAAATAATTCCTTATCAAAGCAAAATTTCCCCAACGGCATTTCAATATAACGCCTGTCTTTGGTACAGATAGCGAATGTAGGCCAGTTGATTAACAGTCATCTGTTACCAGCGCGCAGGTCCTACTGAATATATTGCATTACGAGGTATACCGAGTATAAAAATGTGGAACTTTATCGGTCTTTCTGACATATAAGTGCATGCTTGCTGTGCCACCTACTGGGAAATCATAAGACTGAAAGACAAGCCGAACACATTTGCATCAGTAGCGGTTAGTGAATCATCGAACTATAGGGCCAGCACAAAAATTCGGAGCTGTTCCAATAGCGACCAGGCGCGTTTTACACGCATTCGATTCAATTACAGCAAAGAAGCACTTGAAATAGGACGACAATCTACCGGCTAGCGAATCTAAGTTACATCATTATACTTTAATTATGTCTCTTAATTGCAGTCATCAAGACATACAATCACTGGCGAAATGCAACTATAGTTAAAGGATTAGCTCTGAGACTGCCGCGTTTATTTCAGGCGTTCAGTCGCTTAAAATTCGTTAATCCCAGCACATGCTTATAGAAAGCAGCGGCCAAAACTTTGATGTAGTTGAAAATCAGATTAATTACTTTGAATGCAACGGGGGAAATGCGCGATTAAGGTTAATTCTCGAGCCAAGATGACAAGTAACCGCTGTTAATTAAACGCAAGTGAACCAGCCGATAATTTTGCTTTTTCCGCCATAATTTACGCTTTATAATGTCTTTAATACTTATACGCCATCGTGTTTCTGTAAATATTTTAATAAATACATATTTTACATATTTTAATTGATGCATTAATATACCAATATAACACCTTCAAGGATAATATTCTAGCGGCACTTATTAAACCAATTAAAGAAAATCTTAAATTACAGCGCACGACAATGATAAAGTATTAATAATTACTTTTTATAATACCTTTAGAATAATTTATAAAGAAAACGTCGGATTTTTAAACGTTCTTTTGTATATGTGTGTTTGCCGATAAGACTGTCTGGTAAGGATTTAGAGGCCTGGTTTATTCCTAGCCACCTGGCGTTCAGTGGAATATAACTTTCAGGTAATGTCCTATTGGATTTCCGACACACGCATCCAAGTAGGCAGAACACCAGATTATCCGCTGAGTGACCCGTTCTCCGCTAAGCACCTGTCTTATCTCCCTTGCGTTATGATACCTGAGGACGGGAGCGCGCACGCAGCCTGCAACCCCGAACGCACCCTGGTAGAAGAGACTAATTAAGCATGCCATGTTCTGTATTTTCTTCAGGCAACAATGAACAATGGGGTTTCTTGGAGATGTGACTGTCGCAAGTGTTTCTCATTGCTCACGTTACAAGCAGCTCCGCGCAATGAGAAATAGAGACATTTAGGAAAAAACATTTGAGACTTGACTCTGATATGACACTAGATGATGAGGCGTATTATTCAAAACAGCCCCGGTCACGTCGATAAAAATGCACGTTGGAGCCCCAATGATATACCAAATATAACATTATAATATTTATATTGTTAATACTATAACGCTGTAGAATTACATGTAAATGTCCTGTTATAATTAACGAAGGATCGTAACAAAAAGGCAATTTTAGTAACAGGGATTATAGAGATTTCATGCTTTTGACCCAGGGCGTAACTTTGGTTGAAGTCTTCAACCATTTAGGGGGACATGATTATTAGGGGGTTACAACTGATCCCCCTCCCCCGTAATCTACACCCAAGCTTTTGACCCATTTAAAAACCTAGCCTCCACCTATCTTCCTTAGTCCTACCACTTATTCAGTACAGGTTCAGCCTGGAACCTCGGGATAGTATGGCGAGTGAGACGGGGAAGCACCCAGGACGGGATGCCAGTCCGAATGGGAAATGTATATACCCAGTTCACCCAGCGGATTACAAAAGGAACTCCCACATTACGAGGAGAGCATGCAAACTCTTCACACACAGACAATAAGAATCAAAAGTAGCACTAAAAACCCCAAATGTTTACCTTTCTTCCTAAATGTTAAGTAAAACGAATCATACGAGAAACTCAATCAAATGCACCAACGCTAATTAAATTATGCATATGTTATTTTCGTATGTGTGTAATAAACTCTCACAGTGCATCTATCCTTCCTTCGCTGTTTTTCATTCTTTCACGCTACAATAATTCGCAGGATGGAAAATCTCTGGCGAGTCTATACTGCCACCTGCCGAGCAACAACGGAATAGGTAAAGATGCAGTATTAACGATTTCTACTTCAAACAAGGCCCAAAGTTCATTGCAAAGAATTAGCGCCATCCATCTTCCTGGCACTTACCTTGGACAGGGTTGCGGGGGAGGACTGGAGCCTATCCTAGGTAGCCTTAGGATAGAGGTACTCCTCAGACAGGATGTTAATTCATTCCAGGGCACATGCACACAATTTACCAATTAGCTCAACTGTCTGTCTACTGCAGGAAGAGACAAGACAATGCAAGAACATGTAAGCTCTATACGCAGAATAGGGATGTGATTTAAACCTTTATTCCTGGAGTTATGAGGCATCAATACTACCGTGCTACCCCAGCAATTAGCCTGATATTTTAACTTCTAAATCATAAAATCTTTCAACATTTCCTCAATTCCTGCAAATAACTTTGAAGTAGCTGCATTCCAAATTTCTGCTTCTCAAGGATTGAGAAATCAAATAATATAAATATATGCATATTTGGGTCAAATGCCAGTCACGGCTGCTTATTTTGATCAAAAAAGCTAATTCTCATTTCTGATTCATCCATCCATTCAACAGTCCATCTTGGAGCCTATCTCAGGAACATAGGGCACAGGGGTACAAGCAGGATGCCATGCCAGTCCTTTGTAGAGCGTGCACACGCGCCCTCCCACACACTTTATTATATTTTACAAGTGTGTCGTCTATGGTGTTATATTTGTGCCTCACTCCTTAGTGCGCAGTGGGTCTTTCGCAAGCGACATCCCTGCCCTGTGTGCGCCCAACTCTGCCTACATGCTCGCTCAGTTCGCTCTGTCCGTGCTGAGGAATGAGGCACAAAAACACACAAACATAACGCCATAATATGACGGCCGTGGTCGCCTACGTTATCCCGAAAATCAGTTAAATAGCGCCACATCGCCAAAAGAGGGCGCCATCCTCCCTCAGATCATGAGCCCAGTAGTCTTCGTGCTGCTAATATTCTCACATGACATGACCAGATCATTTTTACATTTCTAACAAAACATGAGACTTTATCAAGGATTTCTTAAATCACTGGAAATTATACAGGCCTAATAAGTATTTTAATGATCTCATTAATAATTTGTTCTACAAAGATTTGAACTAAGTAATGTAAGGGAAATTGACAAGCAAAATAAACGTTTAAAGTGCATTATAGATTAAGTGTATTTTTTGTGTGTGAGGTCTTACAGGAGTTTTAAGTTATTAATCCTTTCATGGCGTGAAATGTGAATGGTAGTTCTTTTTTGTTCTCGTAAATGTAGCGAAATTATTAGATCGTAAGCAATTCCTAACATTAACTGCGCTTACACTGCATATGCGGCTATGTACTTTATAGCCTACTCTAATGAACGCAGGACGGTAGGAGGAAGCCATCGATAAAATGCCAGTAATTAACAGGGTATTCTGATTGGCTGACGAGCTGGGCGAATCTCACAGACGGGGGGCTGCATCGGGAATCGCCGCGTAAAATATCACTCCCTTTGCAATCCCTTTGGAGATCTGCGCGCGTTTACGGCGGCGCAGTCGTCCTGGCCGTTTGGGGGGTCTCTTATTATGGGTCTACAAAACCAGATCCTGGTGGATTATGCTTTGGGGTACAAGCTTTAGATGTGCACGGTCATTCTTTTTTGGCAAAACCTGAAGCGCTCTATAAAACAAAAAAATGGACTCTCTGTCAAATGTAATTGTGGACCAGGCTTCCAGAGATTGCCAATCAAAAGTTAAGACGTCCGGAGACACGGACGACGATTCCGCGCAACCGGGAGCATCGCGGGAAAGTGGAGGTGGACCGGCCGCAGGCGGAGCTTTCCGGGAAGGGAGTAGTAGCCGCGGGCTATGCGCGATGGATAGTAGCGCAAGTGAGCAGAGCCTGGACGACGACAGCGATGGCAGGTGTGATCTAACGCCCGTGATGGATAAGAGGATGTCCGCATCCAGCATTAACACTGAGTCGGGCCAAAGAAACAGGGAGCATAAGGTGCTCAGGTTGAACATCAACGCCCGGGAGAGGAGGAGGATGCACGACCTGAACGAGGCGCTGGACGAGCTGCGCTCGGTGATCCCCTACGCGCACAGCCCGTCCGTGCGCAAACTCTCCAAAATCGCCACTTTGCTGCTCGCCAAGAACTACATACTGATGCAGGCTCAGGCGCTGGAAGAGATGCGACAGCTAGTGGCGTATTTTAACCGGGGACAAGCGCTCTCCCCCGTGCATCTGACTGGCATCCAGGCTCCAGCTGTCTCCGAAGCTTACCGCTTCCCCTCCGGCGCCGCCGCGTCCTCCTGCCCCGACAAATTAGTTTTGTTCGACAGAGTCCCATTTAGCTTCTATAAGCAGGACAAGTCTTAAGTAAAACGCTCCCAAAAGTAGCAGCCGCACTTAGAAAGGCAGTAATTCCTGCTACATTAATTTTTTAAAACGGGTTTATTGGTTACCGTTTCATTAATGTGATTTGCCTCGTTTCGTATCTTGAACATATTTTGAGTATAAATGTAAATATTAAATATTAAGTTCTGCAGTCTTCACTGCGATTTATTTGGTTTTGCTGGAGAAACTTGATGAATATTTAAACGGACGACGTTCTTTACGTTTGATGAGAAACGTTGTTAATGTTGACGCATCTGTACCAGGGTTTCCCATGGGGACTCGCAGACAGTCCTCGTTTTTTGTTAACGTGGTTATATTTTGACTACATTGTCTGAACATAGCTGTGATGGTTATTATCATACATCCTGTCATAGTGTGGTTGCATTGAGCTGTTCGTATGTCTTGATCTGTCGAAAGGCTTTATTAAAATATTTTGAATACATTGTGTTGCTTATCTATCAATTGTACTGTAGGCCTATTATATACTATAATAAATATTCAGGGGACACCTTCGCGCCAAGGTCAGGGGGCACGCTGCATTAATCATACACAATACAGCAAAATCAACGACATTTCAAGCCGTTAAATTAGACACTTTCACGATTTTTTTATTTTCTTATGACTTAAAGTAAAACGTGCTGCCTAAAGTTTGTAAATGAATTAAACCAGGGGTGGGTTGTATAGAATATTACCCTGTATTGTGTAACACTTAGTAGTATAACATCTAGAAGATATAATCATTAGCATATTGTTAGAACATGTATTGATTATTGTAATCATTAGCATATTACTAGAACATGTATTGATTATTGTAATCATTAGCATATTACTAGGACATATACTGATTATTGTATCTTGATGTAATCCACACATGTAATCAAATCATTATGTACTTGTGCCTCATGTTAGGCTTACAGCCATTGCTAAGCACCTGATCGGATCCAGTCCTGCATCAAGGTCACTCTAAATATGCTTAGAAACGTATCTACTCTGAAGGCCACAATGATGGTTGGTGGTCCAATGGTAGGGATGCACCTGGAGCCCCCTTCCAGAGAAGGGAGCTCTCCAAAACCATGCTCGTTAATTAACGAGCTTTGCTTCGTAGCAAAGTAGTTGGTTATTTCGTTCGTAGATTTGCGAGAGATCCGACCCACTCGTTATTTTCCAAGTAGTTCGTTGTTTGAACTTTTGCCTGCTGTCCTGTCACAGAAACGCAGAAATCGGCCAAAATAGATCACAAAAACACACTGGTGGTCTTCTTTGGCCAACGTAATAATGCCGATGATACAATAAGCGGTCAAAATTAATAATATAAATGTACAGTAAAGACGAATAAAAAATTATAATGTAGACTATAAATTAGCGCAAATGGCGCTCGTTGTTGTAACTCCTGCGTGCATTTTCAGTACATAACTTGTGCACCATTCAGAATTGAGATGAGAATGACCAAGAAAATGAAATGCAATTCATAAAATTGGATGAAAAACGTTGCAAAATCGCACTTAGAATTTGAATATAAGGAAGTAGAATTAAAATGGGAGTCATTTCACATACATTCATACATAGTGTAAGTGCAGCT